>CAUYON010040949.1:0-12856 GCA_963573935.1 Arctocebus calabarensis
AAATATCACCCTGATACCAAAACCAGGTAAAGACCCAATTAAAAAGGAGAATTTCAGACCAATTTCACAAATGAATATAGATGCAAAAATTCTCAATAAAATCTTGGCCAATAGATTACAGCTTATCATCAAAAAAAGTCAGACGTCATGATCAAGTAGGGTTTATCCCAGGAATGCAAGGCTTGTTTAATATTCGCAAGTCCATAAATGTTATTCACCATATCAACAGAAGCAAAACCAAAGATTATATGATACTCTCAATAGATGCGGAAAAAGCATTCAATAAAATCCAGCATCTTTTTCTAATTAGAACACTGAGGAGGATAGGTATAGGTGGCACATTTCTTAAACCGATAGAAGCTATCTATGACAAACCCACAGCTAATATTTTACTGAATGGAGTAAAACTAAAAGCTTTCCTCTTAGAACTGGAACCAGACAAGGTTGTCCTCTGTCACCATTGCTATTCAACATAGTGCTGGAAGTTCTAGCCAATACAATTAGACAAGACAAGAAAATAAAGGGCATCCAGATAGGTGCAGAGAAGGTAAGTCAAACTCTCCCTTTTTGCTGATGATATGATCTTATATTTAGAGAACCCCAATGACTCAACCACAAGACTCTTGGAAGTCATCAAAAAATGCAGTAATAAAAAAAATAAAAATACAGTAATGTCTCAGGATATAAAATCAATGTCCACAAGTCAATTGCCTTTGTATACTCCAACAATAGCCAACATGAGAGGTTAATTAAGGATACAACTCCCTTCACCATAGCCCCGAGGAAATGAAATACTTAGGAATATACCTAACAAAAGAGGTGAAAGACCTCTATAAAGAAAATTATGAAACCCTTAGAAAGGAAATAGCAGAGGACTTCAACAAATGGAAGAACATACCATGCTCATGACTGGGAAGAATTAACATTGTTAAAATGTCTATACTTCCCAGAACAATTTACCAATTCAACTCCATCCCTATTAAAATACCAAAATCTTACTTTCAAGACTTGGAAAAAATGATTCTGCACTTTGTATGGAAGAAGAAAAAAACCTGTATAGCTAAGGCAGTTCTTAGTAATAAAAACAAAGCTGGGGGTATCACCATACCAGATTTTAGGCTGTATTACAAGGCCATAGTTGTCAAAATAGCATGGTACTGATACAAAAATAGAGACATAGATACCTGGAATCATATAGAGAACTTGGAAATGAAACCAACAACTTACAGCCACCTAATCTTTGATGGATCAAACAAGAGCATTCACTGGGGGAAAGACTCCCTATTCAATAAATGGTGCTGGGAGAATTGGATATCCACATGTAAAAGACTGAAACTGGATCTGCACCTTTCTCCACTCACAAAAATTGATTCAAGATGGATAAAAAGACTTAAATTTAAGGCATGAAATGACAAAAATCCTCAAAGAAAGAATTGGAAAAACACTGGAAGATATTGGCCTGGGGAAAGACTTTTTGAGGAAGACTGCCATGGCAATAGCAATAACTGCAACAATAAACAAATGGGATTTAATTAAATGGAAAAGCTTCTGTACAGTCAAGGAGACAAAGCAAATAGACAATCTACTCAATGGGAAAAGATATTTGCATATTTTGAATCAGACAAGTTTAATAACCAGGATCTATACAGAATTTCAGTTCATGTATAAGAAAAAAGCCAACAATCCCATACATCAATGGGGAAGAGAGATGAATAGAATCTTTTCTAAAACTAACAGACAAATGGCCAGTAAACACATGAAAAAATGCTCATCATCCTTAATTATTAGAGAAATGCAAATTAAAACCACCCTGAGATATTATCTAACTCCAGCAAGAATGGCCTATATCAAAATCTCAAATTTGCAGATGCTGGCGCAGATGGGGAGAAAAAGGAACACTTTCATACTGCTGGTGCGATTGCAAACTAATACAACCTTTTTGGAAGGAAGTATGGAGAAACCTCAAAGAACTCAAGCTAGACCTCACATTTGATCCTGCAATCCCATTACTGGCATCTATCCAGAAGAAATAAACAAAACTTTTATTATGAAGACACCTGTACTAGGCTGTTTATCACAGTCCAATTTAAAATTGCTAAAATGTGGAAATAGCCAAAATGTCCTTCAAACCAGGAATGGATTGGTAAGCTATGGTATATGTATACCATAGAATATTACTCAGCCATCAAAAAATGGAGATTTTGCAGCATTTGTGCTAACTTGGATGGAGGTGGAACACATTATTCTTAGTGAAACATCACAGGAATGGAAAAGCATGAATCCTATGTATGCCACTTTGATACGAGGACAATTAATGACAATTAATGACTCAGTGGGGCATGGGGGAAGGAGAGAGCAGACAGAGAAGGAAGGAGCGAGTGAGGGAATGAAAACAAAAAAAGAATAGAAAATAGTGACTAATTCTCACATAAATTGGATTCAATTTTGACCAAAGTACATTATTTAAACATTAATTTTTAATTCAACTTGTTAATATGTTATTTAGGATATTGCATCCTCATTTATAAGTAAATTATGTTTGTAATTTCCCTCTATAACAATATATTTTCTCTAATTTTAATATGAAGTGTATCCTGATTAATTAGAACGACTTTGAATTATTTCTTCTTTTTCTATTGTCTATAAGATTTGGCATGATCTCTTTTTGAAATTATATTTTACTTTTATTTTTAAATATTAGTTGTCTGTTTTTTGAGACTTTAAAAAAAATAGGTTAACTGATGACTTCATAATAAGCCTCAGAGTTAAAGTATTCTATAATAGACATACTCTTATTTCACAATGTGAATGTTACTTTCTTTGCATTATTATCATTAATATTGTTTAATATTTCAATGCAGTAGTCATCTGATTTCTTTTCTGAATGTTTTTATCTTCTTTCATTCTTTTTGAGGTTTTTGTTTCTAGTCCTTATCATAAACACTGTTATTATTATTAAAAATTAAGCCTTTTTAATTCTGTTAAGGCAAAAAGTGGAAACCTAATAAACACAAATATATGTAAAAATAAAAGAAATAAAATGTAAATAAATTTAATTTAAAGTTTCATTCAAGGCCAGGCACAGTGGCTCACACCTGTAATTGTAGCACTCAAGAAGGCCAGTTCAGATGGAAAGCTGAAGCCTAGGAATTCAAGAGCCTGGGAAAAAACAAGATCCTGTCTCTACTAAAAATAGAAAAACTAGCCTGGCATTGAGGTGAATACCTATATGTCATCCTGCTACTCAAGAGGCTGAGGCAAGGGGATCACCTGAGCCCAATCTGAAGTTGCTGTGAACTATGGCACCACAACACTCTACCCAGAGCACAGAGTGAGACTGTGTCCCAAAAATAAATAAACAAAGTTTCATCTAAAAAACACACAGTTGATGGTAAAGTTGAAATTAGACCTATAAAATTCAACCAGAGCAATAAAATGGCAACAGATGTGCCACTGCCTATGTGCCTCACAGTGTTAAAAGAAAAACCAGTATTAATAAAAATTTATCAGACATAATTTTATCCTCAAGGAATTTATACTATTTGAAAGTTATATGTCAGTGCTCATCCACTATTCCATCCTCTTTGCCCTTATGTCAGTGCCCACTGTCATACACCATCACCATGCAAATAAAAACAGCCAGGACACAGATTGAAGTTACATGACTACAAGATGTAATCTTCCCATAGGTCCAGGAAGAGCCCCGAGCAACCTCTGTCATGGACTTTTGTTGAAGCATTATACAACAGGTGTGGGGGCCATGTGATAGGATCACTTGCTTAATGATCTAATGATCACTACATGGTCTTTCCCCACAGGCTGAACTCCCACCCTGTTGCACCACAAATGTCCAAAATATAACACCTGCTTGCTAACAAGCAACTAATCTTAACTCATTAATGCTTTCAGTTGCTTGAGGGCTTGTCTCCAGGCTGCATAACATCTCCATGCTAGCTAGGAGATTGTCCCACTCCCAGTACCTCCCTCAAGAACCAGTGACCACTTCTGCAAGCCTGGTGTACAGTCTCCTACATCTCCCCCTTTTCCCACTCAAGACAGTCTTGTTCAGGGCAAGGGAGAGTCCTTCTGGCTTGCTTTCTTTTTTGCCAGAAGTCTTTCTGGCCTGCCTTTCTTTTTTTCCCTTTTTTCTGTTGACTGCATTAAAGGAACAGGAGGCGTCAACCATTCTAAACTGCTTCCTGTTGGCAATGGACAATGGTATGTGGAAGGGAGTTAGAGGTTCTTTCCCTATCTGATGAGTTCTTACAACCTGATCCCTAACTTCTTATCCTTTTCTTACATTTTTTTCCCTAACTTCTTATCTTAAACGTAAAGGAGCCATAGGTCATACATATTCCAAGTGCAGTCCCCCTTTGGCTAAATGGGCCAAAGGTGATTTTATGGCTGGAGAACTCCTTTTGCTTCCTTCTTGCCATTTGTAAACTCCCTCTTGCCGTTTGTCAAAGGTTTCACTTACTCTGAGTTGTGTTCCCCCGTTCAGTCTGTGACCCGGTCCAGATTCTGCCAGACCCTGCTTGTTGAGCCATTTGTTAGTGTGCATCCACGATTCCATCTTCTTGCCATTATGTTGGTGCCCACTGTGGCACCCCATCACCATGCAAATAAAAATAGACAGGACATGGATTGAGGTGCATTACAGCAACACAAAATGAACTAAGACATATGCATTTAGGAAAAGAAAGGAGGAAATAACTAAAGAAAAGAATCAATTAAAGAAAGAACAACCAATAAAATAAGAAAATGAGAGAGAAAAGATTAATGAAACCACAAGCTGATTCTTTGGAAAAAATTAATAGGCAAACCTATCACAATATAGATCAAGAAAAACTAAAGATAATATAAAATTGAAAGGGGGATATAACCACAAGCACAACAGCTATTAAAATATTAATAATACAATTTAATGTATAATGTCTATATTTATAATACACTAACAATGTTTACAGTGGGTCATGCACAAATAATTTGACAACCTAAACATAGTGAGTAAATTATAAATAAAAATGCTAAACTTTATATGGAAAGAAATAGAAATGTGAATATAATAATAACCATTAAAGATACTGACACAGTAACCAAATATTCCTCTCATGGAATACAAAAGTTCCAAATGTGATAATTTTATAGGTGATAAAGGATAGATAAGGCATAGGTAATTTTTAGGGAAAGCCACCTAATTCACTTAATAAGGCTGGTATAAACTTCTTTCAAAGTGGTACAAGCATTAGAAGAGGAAGTTATAAGACACATTCTCATAACATAAATGTAAAAGTCTGAAATCCCCATTAACTAAATTCAATAATGCCTTTAAAATATTATGTTCAAGTTGAATTTATGCCAGGATGCAAGAGTGTTTGAACATCAGAAAAGCCATCAATGAAATTCACTACATCAACAGATTAAAGGAAAAAATTATATAACTACCTCAAAGAGAGAAAGTAAAAAGTATTTGATAAAGTTAAATACCTATTTCAGATCAAAACTCTCAGAATAATATGAAAAGAAGAGTTCTTCTTTCATATGATGAATTTATATACATAAGAAATCCTATATCACATATAATACTAAGTGGTGAAATTTCATACATAATGCTAATTAATCTCAGAAACAACACAAGATGTTCACCATTGTCATTGCTTATTAATGAGATATTGGAAATCTTGTTGGTATAAGACCTAGAAAGAGATAGGGAGAATAAGAAGAGCATTATCTGAAAGTGATATGATTATTTCACAGAAAACTCAACAGAATCAAGAAGCACACTATTAGGACAAGTAAGAGTTCATTAACATTGCCCAAAGCAATAAAATTTCTGTCTATACTAACCAAAAAAAATCAGAAAATAGAACATTATAAAATTTAATATTTAAAAATGAATACTTAATGTTAAAATTTAATATTTAAAAATTAAAAATTAATATTTAAAATTATTTAAAAATATATGCCAAGTGGAACTCAACATAGCTGTAAAAAACATTAACTCCTACAACTCAACAACAGCAAAACCTGATTTTAAAATGAACAAAAGCCTTGAATGTTCATTTCTCCGAGAAGATATATAAATGGCAAATAAAAACAAGAAATTAATTCAGCAGCTTTAATCATTAGGGATATGCAAATCAAAACAACAGTGGATAAGACTCCATACCTATTAGGATAGCTATCAAGAAAACAAGTGTTGGCTGGGATGTGAAGAAATCGAAATCCTTGTGCTCCGCTGTTATATAAAACAGCATCGCCACTGTGGAAAAAAAACGTGGTGGTTGCAGAAAAAAATTAAAAACAGGCCAGGCATGTGGCACAAGCCTGTCATCCCTGCACTTTAGGAGGCTGATTACTTGAGGCCAGAAATTCAAGACCAGTCTAAGCAACACAGTAAGACCTCATCTTTACAAAAAATTTTAAAAATTAGGCTTGGTGCCTGTAGTTCAATAGTTAGGACACCAGCCTCATACACTGGGGCAGGTGGGTTCGAACCTGGCCAGGGCCTGCTAAACAACAATGAAAACTACAACAAAAAAAGAGCCAGGCATTGTGGAGGATGCCTGTAGTCCCAGCTACCTGTGAGGCTGAGGCAAGAGAACCACTTAAGCCCAAGAGTGTGAGGTTGCCGTGAGCTGTGACAGCACAGTACTCTACAGAGGGTGACATAGTGAGACTCAGTCTCAGAAAAAAAAATTTTTTTAAATTAGTGGGGCACAATGGCATGTGCCTATAGGCCCCAGCTACTTGGGAGGTTGAGCAGGAGAATCACTTGAGCCCAGGAGTTCAAGTTCGTAGTGAGCAATGATGATGTTGCTGCACTCCAGGCTGGGCTACATAGTGAGAACCTATTTCTAAAAAATAATAATAAATTTAAAAAATTGTAAGTAAAAATAGAATTACCATATGCTCCGACAATCCTACTTCTAAGCACATACCCAAAAGAATTAAAAGCAGAGACATGGGGAGGCACCTGTGGCTCAGTGAGTAGAGTGCTGGTCCATATACCAAAGGTGGCAGGTTCAAACCCAGCCCCAGCCAAACTGCAACAAAAAATAACTGAGCATTGTGGTGGGCACCTGTGGTCCCAGCTACTCGGGAGGCTGAGGCAAGAGAATTGCCTAAGCCCAAGAGCTGGAAGTTGCTGTGAGCTGTAATGCCATGGCACTCTACCAAGGGCAACAAAGTGAGATTCTGTCTCTAAAAAAAAAGAAGAAGAAGACTGAAATTGGACCCACACCTTTCACCTCTAACAAAAATTGACTCTCAAGAGGGGAGGGGCAAGATGGCCAACTGGAAGCAGCTTCCAACAGAGGCTCCTGTCCAAAAGGAAAGATAGTGTCCAAAAACTGCCCAATTGAACCGAAGACTGGGAGCCCAGTCAAGAGAAAGAAGTGATAACTGCAAGTCACCTCTACTGAGGCCTGCTGCAACTCCAAGAAACCAAGTTTCAGGCAAAAAAACTGACCTAAAGTCTTCTGCCATTTTAAACTTCCAGTATGCTCTTTCCCCCTTACCTGATGAACCAGAAGCCTGACCCTTGTTGAGACTGAGGGAGGAGGGTTTGAGCAGCACCCACACTCTCTGTCTGCTGGACCAGGCAGCCCACCATGTAAGAGACTCTGGGGTTGGGCCAAGCCCTCCATCAGCTTCCCCACCAGGGACTCCACCTGGAACTGCAGGGCTCAGCTCACCACCTGCCATGACAAGGGACTCCGCTGGGACAACCGCATAGCTCTGCTCCATGCTGTGCTAGGCCTAAGCCCACCACCTGCTGTGACCAGGGATCCACTGGGACACCTGCAGGATTCCACTACACACCTCTGCAGGCCTCAGCCCACTGCCCACAGTGGCCAGAGACTCTGCCGAGACTCCCACAAGGCTCCACACCATGCTGCGCCACTCCGGGACTCCACCTGCTACCAGGGACTCCACTGGGAACCCACCAGGCCTCTGCCTGCCCACCCAAGCCAGGAACTCTGGGAGCTGCAAAAGCTGCATCCTCCTGTACCCTCTCAGCCTCCACAATGGCCCCATCCATGTGGTCAGGGACTCCAGAGGCCGCACGACCCGTGCCCTCCCTCTGGAGCCCTCCTCCCAGCCAGGGACTTTTGGAGGCTATGGGCTCCCTATGCAAAGGCCACAGGGTGCCAGGCACTCCCTGAACTGTGTGCGCCATCCCACGCCCTGCTGCTGGATCCGGATGTGCCACACTCCGGAGCTGCTCCCACAGCCAGAACTCTCTGGCTTGGGCAATTCCAGAGGAGCTACACAGGGTCAATCCCTACAAAGATCCAGCAACAACAGAGTGATCCCTCCGGAGTCTAATCTTGGACAGACACCTCCCCAACTCTGAGGATGATCAGAGGCAATGGGGAAAAACAATCATGAGGTGGAATCAATAGAAAAACTCCTGCAATATGAATAATCAGAGTAGATCAACTCCCCCAAGGAACAACAAGGCAGACACAGCACAAGATCTCCTGCATAAGCAAATGGCTGAGATGTCAGATATTGAATTCAGAGTCTGGATAGCAAGTAAGATCAGCGGAATGGAGGAAAAGATAGAATTAGAATTTCAAGCAGTAATCCAAAAGATGTCTCAAGAATTCAATGAATTCAAAGACAAAATAACCAAAGATTTTGACACATTGAGAGAAGAAGTTGCAACCCTCAAAGATCTGAGAAATACAGTAGAATTCCCCTCAGTAAAAGAATGGAACAAGCAGAAGAAAGGATTTCCAACATGGAAGACAAAGCTTTGGAATGCTCCCAAACTTCCAAAGAGAAAGAGAAATGGAGGTCAAAAACAGATCACTCTCTCAGAGAGCTTTGGGATACTGTGAAGAAAACCAATATTCGCCTCATAGGGATCCCCAAAAGTGACGAAGTGGCTTCAAAAGGCACAGTGTCTCTTCTTTATGAGATTATGAAAGAGAACTTTCCAGACATGCCAAGAGATTCTGAAATTCAGATAGTAGACAGTTTCAGAACTCCAGCACGATTCAATCCAAATAAGACATCCCCCAGGCACATCATAATCAATTTTACTAAAGTTAATATGAAGGAGAAAATTCTGAAAGCAGCCAGATGTAAGAAAACCATAACCTACAAGGGGAAGAATATTAGAATAACTGCAGATCTCTTTGCTAAACCCTTTCCAGCTAGAAGAGGTGGGTCATCAACTTTTAGTCTCCTAAAACAAAATAACTTTCAACCCAGGATCCTGTATTCAGCTAAACTGAGTTTCATCTATGATGGAGAAATTAAATACTTTAATGACATCCACATGTTGAACAAATTTGCCATAACTAAACCAGCTCTCCAGGATATTCTCAGACCTATCTTCCATAATGACCAGTATAATCCTCCACCACAAAAGTAAACTCATTCAGAAACTTTTGATCAAATTCCAACTTGTATAGTCACAAAAGGATTAAAAATGCCCAACAGACTTTCGAAAGGTTTATCAACATTCTCAATTAATGTGAATGGTTTAAATTGTCTTCTAAAAAGGCACAGGTTGGCTGACTGGATACAAAAACTCAGGCGAGATATCTGCTGCATACAAGAATCTCATCTTACCTTAAAAGATAAATATAGACTCAAGGTGAAGGGATGGTCATCTATATTCCAGGCAAACAAAAAACAGAAATAAGCAGGTGTTGCAATCCTATTCGCAGATACAATAGGCTTTAAACCAACCAAAATAAGGAAGAATAAGGAAGAACACTTCATATTTGTTAAAAGTAACACTCAATATGATGAGATTTTAATTATTAATATTTATGCACCCAACCAGAATGCACCTCAATCTGTAAGAGAAACTCTAACAGACATGAGCAACTTGATTTCCTCCAGCTCCATAATAGTCAGAGATTTTAACACCCCTTTAGCAGTGCTGGATAGATCCTCCAAAAAGAAGCTAAGCAAAGAAATTTTAGATTTAACAGACATCTATAGAACATTTCATCCCAACAAAACTGAATACACATTCTTCTCATCAGCCCACGGAACATATTCCAAAATTGATCACATCCTAGGTCACAAGTCTAACATCAGCAAATTTTAAAAAATAGAAATTATTCCTTGCATCTTCTCAGACCATCATGGAATAAGAGTTGAACTCAATAACAACAGGAATCTGCATACTCATACAAACATGGAAGCTAAATAACCTTATGCTGAAGGACAGATGGGTCATAGAAGAGATTAAGAAGGAAATTACCAAATTTGGGGGAAAAAAGGACAAGGAAGACATGAATTACCAGAACCTCTGGGATATTGCAAAGGCAGTCCTAACAGGGAAATTTATAGAACTGCAAGTCTTCGTCAAGAAAACGGAAAGAGAAGAAGTTAATAACTTAATGGGACATCTCAAGCAACTGGAGAAGGAAGAACATTCCAACCCCAAATCCAGAAGAAGGAAAGAAATAACCAAAATAAGAGCATAATTAAATGAAATTGAAAATAAAAGAATTATACAACAGATCAATAAATCAAAAAGTTGGTTTTTTAAAAAGGTCAATAAAATAGTAGACCTTTGACTAACCTAACCAGGAAAAAAAGAAAAAATAAATCTCTAATTTCATCAATCAGAAATGATAAAGACGAAATAACAACAAACCCCACAGAATTTCAAAAAATCCTTAATGAATATTACAAGAAACTTTACTCTCAGAAACATGAAAATCTGAAGGAAATTGACCAAGACTTGGAAGCATGCCACCTACCAAGACTTAGCCAGAATGAAGTGGAGATGTTGAACAGACCTATATCAAGTTCTGAAATAGCATCAACTATACAAAATCTCCCCAAAATGAAACGCCCAGGACCAGATGACTTCATATCAGAATTCTCCCAAACCTTTAAAGAAGAACTAGTACCTATATTACTAAACCTCTTCCAAAATATAGAAAAAGAAGGAATACTACCCAACACATTCTATGAGGCAAACGTCACCTTGATCCGTAAACCAGGGAAAGACCCACCAAGAAAAGAAAATTATAGACCAATATCACTAATGAATATTGATGCAAAAATATTCAATGAGATCCTAACAAACAGAATCCAACAACATATCAAACAAATTATACACCATGACCAAGTGAGCTTTATCCCAGGGTCTCGAGGCTGGTTCAATATACGTAAATCTATAAATGTAATCCAGCACATAAACAAATTAAAAAACAAAAACCATATGATTCTCTCAATTGATGCAGAAATTTGACAATATCCAGCATCCCTTCATGATCAGAACACTTAAGAAAATTGGTATAGAAGGGACATTTCTTAAACTAATAGAGGCTATCTGCAGCATACCCACAGCCAATATCGTATTGAATGGAGTTAAATTGAAATCATTTCCACTTACATCAAGAACCAGGCAAGGTTGCCCATTGTCTCCATTGCTCTTTAATATTGTAATGGAAGTTTTAGCCATTGCAATTAGGGAAGAAAAGGAGATCAAGGGTATCCACAAAGGATCAGAAGAGATCAAACTTTCACTCTTCACAGATGATATGATTGTATATCTGGAAAACACCAGGAATTCTACTATGCAACTTTTAGAAGTGATCAAGGAATACAGCAATGTCTCAGGCTACAAAATCAACACCCATAAATATTTAACCTTTATATATAACAACAATAGCCAAACCAAAAAAAAACAGTCAAGGACTCTATTCCTTTCACAGTAGTGCAAAGAAGATGAAATATTTGGGAGTTTATCTAACAAAGGATGTGAAAGATCTCTATAAAGAGAACTATGACTCTTTAAGAAAAGAAATTGCTGAGGATGTTAACAAATGAAAAAACATACCATGCTAATGCCTGGGAAGAATCAACATTGTTAAAATGTCTAAACTACCCAAAGCATTATATAATTTTAATGCAATTTCTATTAAAGTTCCATTGTCATATTTTAAAGAGCCAAAAAAAAAAAAAAAACTTCATTTCATATGGAATTAGAAAAAACCTCAAATAGCCAACACATTACTCAGAAATAAAAACAAAGCAGGAGGAATCACGCTACCAAACCTGAGACTGTACTATAAATCAATAGTGATCAAAGCAGCATGGTACTGGCACAAAAGTAGAGAGGTAGATATTTGGAACAGAATAGAGAACCAAGACATGAATCCAGCTACTTACCATTATTTGATCTTTGACAAGCCAATTGTCAAAAGACTCCCTATTTAACAAATGGTGCTGGGTGAACTGGCTGGTGACCTGTAGAAGACTGAAACTGGACCCACACCTTTCACCATTAACTAAGATGGACCCTCCCTGGATTAAAGATCTAAACCTAAGACATGAAACTGTAAAAAATACTAGAAGAAATTGCAGGGAAAACTCTTGAAGGAATTGGCTTGGGTGAATATTTTATGAGGAGGACTCCCCAGGCAATTGAAGCAATATCAAAAATACACTACTGGGACCTGATCAAACTAAAAAGCTTCTGCACAGCCAAGAACAGAGTAAGTATAGCAAGTAGACAGCCCTCAGAATGGGAGAAAATATTTGCAGGTTATGCCTCTGACAAAGGTTTAATAACTAGAATCCACAGAGAACTCAAATGTATTAGCAAGAAAAGAACAAGTGATCCCATCTCAGGGTGGGCAACGGACTTGAAAAGAAACTTCTCTACAGAAGACAGGTGCACGGCCTACAGACACATGAAAAAATGCTCACCATCCTTAATCATCAGAGAAATGCAAATCAAAACTACTTTGAGATATCACCTAACTCCAGTAAGATTAGCCCACATAACAAAAATCCCAAAACCAGAGATGTTGGTGTGGATGTAGAGAACACTTCTCTCTTTTTTTTTTTTTTTTTTTTTTTTACTGTT
>CAUYON010040951.1:0-13906 GCA_963573935.1 Arctocebus calabarensis
TGAGACAGAGCCTCAAGCTGTCACCCTGGAGAGTGTGCCGTGGTATCACAGCTCACAGCAACCTCCAATTCCTGGGCTCAAGCGAGTCTCTTGCCTCCGCCTCCCAAGTAGCTGGGACTACAGGCGCCCGCCACAACGCCCGGCCAGGATTCGAACCCGCCAGCTCAGGTGTACGTGGCTGGCGCCTTAGCCCGTTGAGCCACAGGCGCCGAGCCTGTTTGTTTCTTTCTTTCTTTTTTTTTTTTTATTGCTTTAGCTCTTTGTATTCTTTTGTTTCATATGAATTTTAGGATTGTTTTCTCTCATATCGTGAAAAATGACATTGATTTTTTTTTTCTTTTTTAGAGACGGAGCCTCACTTTTTCACCCTTGGTAGAGTGCCATTGCATCACAGCTCACAGCAACCTCCAACTCCTGGGCTTAGGCGATTCTCTTGCCTCAGTCTCCCAAGTAGCTGGGACTACAGGTGCCTGCCACAACGCCCAGCTACGCCCGACTATTTTTTGCTGCAGTTTGGCCAGAGGCTGGGTTCAAACCTGTTACCCTCGGAGAGGGGTGGCGCCCTACCCACTGAGCCACAGGTGCTGTCCATGACATCGATTTTTTTTTTTTGTAAAGAGAGTCTCACTTTATCACCCTCTGTAGAGAACTGTGGCGTCACATAGCTCACAGCAACCTCCAACTCCTGGGCTTAGGCAATTCTCTTGCCTCAGCCTCTCGAGCAGCTGGAACCATAGGTGCCCGCCACAATGCCCAGCTATTTTTTTGTTGTTGCTGCAGTTTGGCTGGGGCTGGGTTTGAACCTGCCACCCTCGGTATATGGGGCCAGCGCCCTACTCAGGCGCTGCCCCATGACATCGATATTTTGATAGGAATTATATTGAATCCTCAGATTACCTTGGGCAGTATGGATTCCTTCTTTTGTGGAGACAAAGTCACACTCAGTCTCTCTGGTGTAGAGTGCTGTGCCATCATAGCTTACAGCAACGTCAAACTCCTGGGCTCAAGCAATTCCTCTTGCCTTAGCCTCCCAAGTAGCTGGGACTACAGGAACCTGCCATAACACTCGGTTGGTTTTTTTGTTGCAGCTGTCGTTGTTTCAGCTGGTTCAGGCTGGGTTTGAACCCGCCAGCCTCAGTGTAGGTGGCCGGCGCCCTAATCATTGAGCTACAGGTGCCTGAGTTACTTTGAAAGAGCTGTCTTCTAGCTCTGAAACTTTTCCGTTTGTTCAGTATATTCTTAAAACTTTCCACTATGTATTGTATTTCCCCAAATGAAATGTTCATTTCCAGATGTTCTATTTCTTTTTTTTTTTTTTGCAGTTTTTCCGCTGGGGCTGGGTTTTAACATGCCACCTCGGGCATATGGGGCCGGCGCCTTACTCCTTTAAGCCATAGGTGCCACCCATCTTTTTTAAATGTCTCTTCAATTTTTTTCATTTATTCCTGAATTATTTTTCTAGTTTCTTTTGAGTTGGTTTTCCATTTTCTCTTAGATCTTACAAGCCATATTTGGAATTTGTTATTTGTCATTTCAGTAACCCAAAGCTCCTTTCCCCATAAATTTTAACACATCTACAGTTCTTGTGCTTACTCCTCATCTGGAGAAGCTATCACTTATTTATTTTTTGTAGAGACAGAGTCTCACTTTATTGCCCTGGGTAGAGTGTCATGACGTCACACAGCTCACAGCAACCTCCAACTCCTGGACTTAGGTGATTCTCTTGCCTCAGCCTCCCGAGTAGCTGGGACCACAGGCGCCCACCACAACGCCTGGCTATTTTTGTTTTGCAGTTCGGTCAAGGCCGGGTTTGAATCTGCCACCTTCGGTATATGAGGCTGGCACCCTACTTGATGAGCCACAGGCGCCGCTCCTAAACTATCACTTCCTGACTTTGAATTTTCTTTTGCTTAGATGGTACTCTCCCTGTTTTAAAAACATTTTATTTTCTTCATTTCCTTGCCTTTTTTGTCATTGTTGAGATAGAGTCCCACCCAATGCCCTGAGCAGAGTGCAATGGCATCATAGCTCACTGTAACCTCAGACTTGGGCTGTAGGCATCTTGCTGCCTCAGCCTCGGAAGGTGCTGGGATTACAGGTGCTCGCCACAGAGCCTGGCTGGGATTTTGGTTTTTGAGTCAGGGTCTCACTCTCACTCAGGGAAGTCTTTAACTCCTGAGTTCAAGCATTTCTCCTGCCTCAGCCTCCCACAGTGCTGGAATTATAGGCATCAGCCAGGGCACCTGGTGACCCTCTTTTTTTTTTTTTTGAGACAGAGCCTCAAGCTGTCACCCTGGATAGAGTGCTGTGGCATCACAGCTCACAGCAACCTCCAATTCCTGGGCTCAAGCGAGTCTCCTGCCTCTGCCTCCCACGTAGTTGGGACTACTGGTGCTGGCCACAACGCCCAGCCATTTTTTTGTTGCAGCCGTCATTGTTTGGCCGGCCCGGGCTGGATTCGAACCCGCCAGCTCAGGTATACGTGACTGGCGCCTTAGCCTGTTGAGCCACAGGCGCCGAGCCAAGGTGACCGTCTTAAGTAAGTTTGGGTAAGGATTTGCTCAGGAGTATTTGCCTCCCTAGGGAAGCCCTACATTGTCAACAAACACTTTGAGTGTAGACAGACTTATTTTGGTGGCTTTGTCAACCGTGAGTGATTTGTTAATCCTACGGTTGACAGGGTACTATGTGTGAGAATACTCCCTGCGTCTTATCAAGGGAAGATGGAGGTCTGTGGTATCTTTTCTCTTTCCCCAGCCCTGGGTACTTCTAAATCGTATGAACTATATTGGGATATTCAGTTTAATCTCCAAGTCAGTGAGTGGTGCTTTGGGGTAACTGTCCGTCAAGCTGTGTGTGACTGAAATCAGTAAATGCTGTCATGTCACAGGCTGTAGAGGTTGATCTCTCTGCCGTCAGGTGGTACTTTCAGTACAGAGCCCACTGTACTGGTGTGTTAGGGGCCTGTGTCTGGCTTGTCCATGAGAAGCAGCACTCAGATGTCCCAAGAGGTGGTGGGATCTTGGAGCTCCCAGGTCACTCCTCCTGCTCTACCACAGCACAAGAGGCAGACGGGGGCATGAGTCAGGGTTGGGCTGGGCCCGAGAGCCTGCATTCCTGGCACTCAGGCTCCACAGCGGTGGCCATAGGAGCTGTCTTAGCAGGGTTTGGCTCCCAGCCAGCTGGGGAAAGACACCAGGGAGGAGCTGAGGCAGCACACCAAGCCAGGGAGTCTGCCTGAGGGGAGCAGCAGTCTGGAATTCCCCGTCCAGCTGTGAGTGGGCTTTTCTCGCTTGCCTCTTCTCTTATCCGCAGACCTTCAGCAGCAGAATCGAGCTGCTGAGCTCCCTTACTCACAGAGCTTCCCTGTCCCAAAGTGTGGCTTCCCCATGTGGGAAGGGGTGCTTTGGGAGTGTGCTGTGGCTCAGCCACAGACTGCACTTATTTTTTTTTTTTTTCAGGCTACCCAGCAGGCTCCCGCCCCTCTATAGAGAGGTTCACAAATCTTTCCTCCATGCCCATGAATGACAGGATTGAGTCCTGGCCATAAAGGATCAGGATTCTGATACCTCAAATTTGAGACTGACTGACAGGTAGGGATGTGCTGGTCATGAGCTGCCTGTGAAATGCCAGTGCAGGGTGTGACCCTTTGGGGCAGGCTCAGCTCTGCTGTAGTGGCGAGGTGGGCAGTGCTGATGCAGGCCAACAGGTGGGTGCTTATGATCTGAGCACTCACTGGTCTGCTGCAGTTTTCTAAGGGGAAAAACGTGAGGCCCAGTAGCTACAGAAGCCTGGGAGTGCTGGGCACACAGAGTGAAAGCAGCCACTACTGAGGGCTGTGGTTGAGGTGTCCTTGGGGCACCTGCATCAGCAGGTGAAGGCAACCTGCTCTGGGTTTACACAATTCCCTCAGGATCCAATCAATACCTCCCCCTACTGTATTCTGGCCGAGTACTGGGGAATGTGTAAGGTTAGTGACAAGGTAACTGAAGTGTGGAAGCTCCCTGGGCAGGACGAAGGCACTCAGTGGGTGGAAAAGCAGTTGTGCTATTCTCAGGAGGCTCCCAGCTCACTGACAGCAGCAGTGGTTGGGCTTGAGAAAGCAGAGAGGCTTCTGACAGCTCAGGAACCTGCAGCCTGTCAGACATGTGAGGGGAAAATAAACACCCCCACCTACCCTTTTTACCGAGCTCCAATTCCTCAAGGGTCCATCTCTGCCAAAATCTTGTTCCTTCTTGTTCTGCTCTGCAACTTCTCCCTGGGACATGTGGTGGGTTTCGGCAGTCTCCTTGCAGGATGATACTTGGACTATGTTTTTTTCTCTTGAAACTTTTTTCTTCTTTCTGAGATAATGGATGACTGATGCCATCTTACCTCCCTCTCAAATTCTTTTTTTTTTAGACAGAGTCTCACTATGTCACCCTTGGTAGAGTGCCGTGGCGTCCACAGCTCACAGCAACCTCAAACTCTTGGGCTTAAGCAATTCTCTTGCCTCAGCCTCCTAAGTAGCTAGGACTATAGGCGCCCAGCTATTCAATTCTTGATTTTAAAGTGATGTATCAGGCTGGGCATGATACACACCTATAGTCCTAGCACTTTGGATGCTGAGCAGGAGGATTGCTTGAGGTCAGAAGTGAAGACCAGCCTGGGGAACATAGCAAGACCCTGTTTCTGTAAAAAAATGCAAACATTAGCTGGGCATGATGGTGTGTAGTACTTTTATTCCCATCTGCTTGGGAGACTGAGGCAGGAGAATCACTGGAGCCCACGAGTTTGAGGCTGCAGTGAGCTATTATGATGCCACTGCACTCCAGGCTGGGCAACAAAGGGAGACCCTGCCTAAAAAAAAAAAAAAAAAAAAAGTAACATATCAATTTTTTCTTTTCCAGTTTGGAATTTAAGCAATCTTGCCCTAGTAGGAGGTCAGAAAGATATTCACCTTTATTTTTATCGAAATTAAAAGGTTTCCTTTTAACATGTCAAATATTAACCTACTAAGAGTTGACCTCTGAGGGTGGCAAGGTGAAGATCCAATTTTGGTTTTCCTCATTTAGATAACTAAAACCACAGTTCTGTTTATGAACACTCTTTCATTTCCACAGTCACCTGCCATCCTCCTTCCGTCACATACCAAAGTCCTGTAAGTGTCTCTGGGTTCCAAATTCTGACCCGGTACTACAGTACTTTAATAACCATGACTTAAGTAGCCTTCCCTGTTGTTTTCATTCTTCTACGAGAATCTTGACATTTTTGTTCTTGTGGTATAACGTACAACACATCTAAGAAGGGTGAAGGAAATAAACGTGTAACATAATGATGATGCAAATACTGTGTATCACCAGAGTCAAACAGGGCCACAGGTGGCATGTCCCTGCCTTCTGCACATGGAGCTATCTCCCTGCCCTCAGAAGCAGTCGCCTGTTGGGCTTTTGATGGTGATGACTTTCTTGGTTTTCTTTATAGTATTTTTTTTTTGAGACAGAGCCTCAAGCTGTCACCCTGGAAAATGTGCCGTGGCATCACAACTCACAGCAACCCCCAATTCCTGGGCTCAAGCGAGTCTCCTGCCTCCACCGCCCAAGTAACTGGGACTACAGGCGCCCGCCGCAACGCCCGGCCATTTTTTGGTGGCAGACATCATTGTTGTTTTGGGGGGCCCAGGCTGGATTCGAACTTGCCAGCTCAGGTGTATGTGGCTGGCACCTTAGCCCGTTGAGCCACAGGTGCCGAGCCAATACATGAATATTTTTAGACATGGGGTCTTGTTAGGTTGGCCAGGCTGGACTAGAATACTGAGGGAATTCTCCTGCCTTGATGCCCAAAGTGCTGGGAGTACAGACATGAGTCACCATGCCTCATCTCTAATTCTTCAATTTACTAATGCTGCAAAGAGTATATTTTATTTATTTATTTATTATTATTATTATTTTTGAGACAGAGTCTCACTATGTTACCCTCAGTTGGGTGATGTAGCATCAGAGCTCACAGCAACCTCAACCTTAAGCAATTCTCTTGCCTCAGCCTCCCAAGTAGCTGGGACTACAGGTGCCTGCCACAGCACCCGGCTGTTTTTTTTGTTGTTGTTGTGGTTGTCATTGTTGTTTAGCTGGCCCACGCTGGGTACAAACCTGCCAGTCTCGGTATATGTGGCTGGTGCTGTAACCACTGTGCTATGGCCACCAACCCAGTTTAATAGTTTTTTTCTTTCTTTTTTTTTTGAGACAGTGTCTCATTTTGTCACCCTTGGTAGAGTGCTGTGGCGTCACAGGTCACAGCAACCTCCAACTCCTGGGCTTAGGTGATTCTCTTGCCTTAGCCTCCCGAGTAGCTGGGACTATAGGCTCCTGCCACAATGCCCAGTTATTTTTTGTTGCAGTTTGGCCGGGGTCGGGTTTGAACCCACCACCCTCAGTATATGGGGCCAGCGCCCTACCCACTGAACCACAGGCACCACCCCAGTTTTAAGGTATTTTAATTGTAGATTCACATGTCTCAGTTTCATAAAATCCTCAGGTACCATCTCTATTTTGTTTTGAGATAAACCCTCACTCTGTCACCCTGGATAGAGTGCCATGGTGTCATACCTCACAGCAACCTCAAACTCTTGGGCCCAAGAGTCCTCCTGCCTCAGCCTCCCGAGTAGCTGGGACTACAGGTACCTGCCATGATGCTGGCTAGTTTTTCTATTTTCATAGAGACAGGGTCTCAATCTTGCTCAGGCTGGTCTCAAACTCCTAAACTCAAGCCATCTGCCCTCCTTGGCCTCCCAGAGTGCTGGGATTATGGGTGTGAGCCACCACCCCGTTTCTTTAAATATTGCCTTTTCCCATGTTCTCCTTTAGGCAGCTCCAATCAAATGTGTTAGACCTCTCTTTCGTATTTTCTGGAAGACTGTTCTTCCCTCTCTTAACCTCTCTTTCATATTTTCTATTTTCCTGATATCTCAGTACATTTTGGGTACATTTTTCAAATATATTCTCCAGTTAACTAATTTCTTCTTCAAGAGTATTTAACCTATCATTTATCTATTAAAGTCTTCATTTTAACAATTATAATATTTTTCATTTCCAGGTCTTCTATTGTTTTCCATAAATCTTGGGTTTTTACATTTTTTTCCGTGAAAACAAACAAGATTTTACAGAATGAGAGTCCTGTATACCTGACTGGGGAAAGTTTCCCTGAAGAGTTCTACCTGCATCTAAGAAGCACCCTGACTTTGGCCTTTGCCTTTGGAACCGAGCTTTAGAGTGAGCCTCTTCTCTTTGCCACTTCAGTTGCAGCTATGTCCTACATCTGTCTTTAGGTATTCCTGGCCAAATACCTGGGTATTCCCACTGCAATTGTAGGAAACCTAGGCTCTTGGTTGTCCCAAACTGCATCCCAGCCAATCTCAGCTCAGTTCTTGTCTGTTTCTTTGGGAAGGAGATAGGTACTTCCTGCAGACCTCTCCTGCTTCTTGTAAGATCACAAATACCTTACTTAAGGAGAAGAAGGGTGTGGATCAGGGTGTGTGTGTGAGGACAAAGCATCCCTTCATACTCATGAAATCAGAAGTAGAATCCAAGGTACTGCCTTTGCATCCAATTACCTTACTATTACCTTTTAATAGTTCAGGTAATTTACCTGTATGTTCTTCTGGATTTTGGACAAACACATTCATATCATGTAAGAATAATGACAATTTTATTTCTTCCTTCTAAAACTTACCCATTTTGTTTCCCTTTATACCTTTACAAACAGCAGTTGTGGTTAATAGGCACCCCTTAATCTCAAGAGACAACTTTTAATGTCTCAACATTAAATATGACATTTGCTGGAGGTTTGTGGTTGTTTTATTTTTAAGACAAAGTCTTGCTGTTTACTTGGATAGAGTGCAGTGGTGTCATTGCAGCTCACTGTAACCTCAGACTTCTGGGCTTCTGACAGCCTTCTGCGAAGCTGGGACTACAAGTGCCACCACACATAGCTAACTTGTGAATTTTTCGTACAGACGGCATCTCACTATGTTTCTCAGGCTGGTCTCAAACTCTTGGCCACCTCAAGTGATCCTCCTATCTAAGTCTCCCAAACCAAAAGATAATAGGTATGAGCCACAGTGTCTGGCCTGACTGGAGAGCTAATGATACCTTTACCCTTTATTCTGTTAAGGATGTATCCTTTTAGTTTAGGTTTGTTAAGAGTTTTTTTTATGGGCACGGTGCCTGTAAATCAGTGGTTAGTGCACTGGCCACATGCACTAAGGCTGGTGGGTTCAAACCTGGCCCAGGCCAGCTAACCAACAATGACAATAATAACAAAAAAAAAGCTAGGTGTTGTGGCGGGTGCCTGTAGTCCCAGCTACTTGGGAGGCTGAGGAAAGAGAATCACATAACCCCAAGAGTTTGAGTTTGCTGTAAGCTATGATGTCACAACACTCTACTGAGGGCAACATAGTGAGACTCTGTCTCAAAAAAAAAAAGAAAAAAAAGTGCTTATTATGAATAAATGTTTAACTTTAGCAAATGTTTTACTTCACCTGCATATGTATGTATACAAAAAATACATAAATTATATTGAAATAGATATATATTGTAAATATCTATATATTATATTTCCAGAAACATTTAAGAGTTTTACAAGGTCTCAGATACAAGTTAATGAATTTTTGCATTGCACATTGTTTCTTTTGTGTGTATTATTTGAAACAAAGAGGTTAAAGTATTTCCACAGAAAAAACAAGGTGTATTCATTTACTTTTTTAGATATGGAGTCTAGCTCTATCATCCAGGCTGGGATGCAGCAGCATAATCATAACTCACTGTAATCTCAAACTCCTGGCTTCAAGCCATCTTCCAGTTTCAGCTTCCTAAACAGCTGAGGTCTATGGGCATGCACCATTCTGCTCTGCTAATTCTTTTTTTTTTTTTTTTTTTTTTGTGAGACAGAGTCTCACTTTGTCACCCTTGGTAGAGTGCCACGGCATCACAGCTCACAGAAACCTCCAACTCTTGGGTTCAAGCGATTCTCCTGCCTCAGCTTCCCAAGTAGCTGGGACTACAGGCGCCTGCCACAACACCTGGCTATTTTCTGTTGTAGTTGTCATTGTTGTTTGGCAGGCTGAGGCTGGATTCAAAACTGCCAGCTCAGGTGTATGTGACTGGCGCCCTAGCCACTGAGCTATAGGTGCCTAGCCTGCTCTCCTAATTTTTAATTATTTTGTTAGATGGTGTCTCACTATGTTGCCTAGGCTGGTGTCAAACTCCTGGCTTCAAGTGATCCTTCCACATGAGCCTCCTAAGGTGCTGAGATTATAGGCATGAGCCATTGTGCCTAGCCCAAGCTTTCACATAAATTCTTTTTTTTTTTTTTGTAGAGAAAGAGTCTCACTTTATCGCCCTCGATAGAGTGCTGTGGTGTCACACAGCTCATAGCAACCTCCAACTCCTGGGCTTGGGCGATTCTCTTGCCTCAGCCTCCCGATTAGCTGGGACTACAGGCGCCCACCACACAACGCCCGGCTATTTTTCTGTTTTGCAGTTTGGTCGAGGCCGGGTTTGAACCCACCACCTTTACCCTACTCGATGAGCTACAGGCGCGCCCCAAATAAATTCTTATTGCTATAAATCACAAAGCACATGAAATATTGTTATTATTATTTTGACTTAAGAGTGTCACTGTATTACCCTGGGTAGAATGCCATAGTGTCACCACAGCTCACAGCAACCTCAAACTCCTGGGCTCAAATAATCCTCCTGAGTAGCTAGGAGTATAGATGCCTGCTACCATGCCTGGCTAATTTTAAACCTTTTTTGTAGAGACAGGGTCCCTTAAAGATGATCTCAGACTCCTGGCCTCAAGTGATCCTCCTCCTTTGGCCTCCAGAAGTGCTGGGATTACAGCGTGAGCTGCCACATCCAGTCTATATGACACAATCAACATGGTCCTGATAAAGCCTGCCCAATCGGGAAAACTGAGAATATATCTAAAATGTTACTTTTTTTGCCAGGTGTGGTGGCTCACATCTATAATCCCAGCACTCTGGAAGGCTGCGAAGGAGGATCCTTTGAGTTCACGAGTTTGAGACCAGCCTGAGTAAGAGCTAGACTCCGTCTCTGCTAAAATAAAAGACATAAAATGCTACTGTTATCCTTAAAGCACGGCACGTCTACGTGCTGCAACATGAGCACACATCTAGGTCACCTGTCAGCACACACATTATATCCCCAGTGGGATGTAGCCTGTTAAGTCCGGGGGTGTGTCACTGCGGGTCCAGGACCACCCGAGAGCCCCAGCCACCAACTATTTCAACTATTCTTTGAGTGTGTGGGAAGGAGAAGTTACTGAGCACAACCAAGTGCAACTGAGCTGCCAGAGGAAGCAACATGTGCGGCAGGTCCAGCCCGCTAGAAGGGTATTCAGGGCCAGGCTGTGTGGATTGCTAAAGGGAGGGACATCAAAGACCAGGGGCAGGGACACAGAGAAAACCCACCACGTACGGCAACCACACCATCACCATCGCCTCCACGCGCAGGCCTCACGTTTACCTTTTGAAATACTCCACTTCCCTCTCTGTCTCATCCATATCCACACTGTCTAGGTCGATGTCTTTGGGCAGAAAGACATCATCTGCAAAATGAAAGAGAAGAGGCAGTCAAGTCACAGCAGGCTGTTGCACTGGAACAGGACGAGTCATTTGGCTTCAAATAATTTAAACTTCATAATTTGCCAAAGTTTTTTCTAAAATGAGGTTTTACGGAAGACCAAAGGAGGGCAGGCCTCTGTGGTGTACTTGGGAACATCCAGGTCCAAGTGGATGTTCAGGTCACAGTTTTGCTAAGTAGAGCAACCACCGTTGCAGTCCCCTAAGATCCCTTTGCTAGAACCTGGACTCCAGAAGTGACTGGCCATTAAATAATGGCTGGCCCTTCAGAGAGCCCTTTAGAAGGTTTCCAGAACCTACGATGACTTGAGCCTGGGGGCTGTCCTAGGAAGCTCCTGCTGGAAGGGAGGAGGCACAGACATCAGCAGTCACTGCCCAGGGCAGGCCTGTGGCAAGGGAAGTGCAGTCCCTTGAGAGTGCCACTGACAAGGAGAGGACCCAGAGGACCCACAGAGGAGAGTGGCCCTTCTGGGCTTTGGTCTCACACACAACGTCTAGGTCATTCCAAACAGAAAGCCAGGAACATTTCACTTTCCAGTTAAATAACCCTCGTACGAAACTGGCAGGATACGAGGGAGAATATTGATCCAGTCAGGGTTATTAGATTCTCTAGCATCTGAACAAGTGAGAATTTCAGTTTCTCTCTTCTGCTCTGCCCACACATCTGAGTCAATGATGAGTACCTTCTATGGTCCGTGTCTGAACCCTGAGTGTGTGTCTGCTGGAAGGGGGCAGTGGGTACACAGTGTCCGGCCCCATCAACGTGGACAACGATGGCAGAGACCACTGACATTTCTTTATCAAAGGAGAGTCTCCAGTGACCTAACATGAGACAGCTTTTCAGAATCCTCAATAAAGAAAGCCCCCATTTCTTCCTATACCTGGGGTAGTTCCACAGCAGCAGGAAAAGGTGCACTTTACCTGCACAACAGCAGTTAACATTTTGACACTCACACTCACCAGGTGAAGGGCTTTCACATCTATCAGCCGCAGAAATGTCGCTTAGGAGTTTTCCTCTAAGGACTCGCTCTGTGACAGCTTTGTTAGGATCAAAGGCTGGGCAGGTGGGGTGTGCTCCCATGCTCTGAGTGGGGGGTAGCACAAGGCCTGCGAGAACTGACCTCTCAGCTCCAGAAGGTTCAAAGGAAATGCAGCCAAGTGGACGGCGGTGTACAGTGACAGATGTGACTGAGGAGGACAGGCCCGGCCACAGCAGGCTCCACAAACCTGCATACAGAGGTGCTTCAGGGCTTGGGCAGGCATCCTGAGTCTCAATTTTTAAAGACTCAAGCAGATGGAAAAAAATGCAAAAGGACACTGGCCACTGATCAAGGAAACTCTGGGGCACAAGGGTGAGATGGGGCAGGGGCATTACAGATGGCAAAGTCTAAGAAAACACAATCTCAATGGCCATTCCATATACAGTTCTAGAAAAGGAATAGCTCTAACCACACAAGGAAAGAGAGCTGGCACATCTGCTGGAACTGCTATTGTGATGACATCTCTAATATTCTTCTGTCCTGATTAGAACTAATAATCAGTTTATGAAATCCTGGTGTAAGAATAAAACGGAGGCCAGGAAAGGTGGCCCTCCAGCTACTTGGGAGGCTAAGGCAGGAAGATCCTTGATCCTGGAGGCTCCCAGGAGCTGTGACTGCGCCACTGCACTCCAGCCCAGGGGATAAAGCGAGGTCTCCAAAGGAAAAACAAACAAACAAACACAACTTTAACCACATTCAGTATCAGGAAGACATGTTTTACAACTGTATTAATCAGGGTAGAATCCTAGAATTTCATATCCAACCAAACTGTCGACCTCTTTGTTTACCATCGACAGGCCAGGGAAACTTACTGTGCCAGATGGCAAAGCATCCACAGCCCTCCTGTAGGCAGTGCCCGGGGACCCCGGGAACACTCAGCAGGAGAGGAGCATGGCTGAATCTAACTGTGTCCCTGAGAACACCGTGTGCTCTGACACAAGGGAAAAAGAGGAGACCAGAGCGGCACAGCAGACAGACCCTGATCCAGCCGGGGAGGCAAGAGTGGCTGGAGGACCCCGAAATGCTGACAGTGGGCTGGGAGCAGACACGTGGGGAGCCCTGGTCAGGAGCACTCAGGGCTAGGTAAATCAAAATTATTTTTTTTTTAGGAATAAAAGAACAAGGAACACATTATACAGAAAAAGAAATAAGAAATATAAGATATAGAATTTATAAAATACTGTCATGGTTGAGGCCAACCATACAGTTGTATCTATAAATGTGAGTGAATTTAACTCACTGAAGAGAAGATTCTGAATGTGGCTCAGAAAGCAAGATTCAGGCCTACTGTGCATGAGTGATGACCTCAAACCCAGGCACTCTAGAAATAGGATGAGGACAAAGCTGCCTCACCAGTTAGCCGAACACAAGGAGCTCAGCGGCACCATCATCCTAGACAAAGGAGAAATCAAGCCCAAAGCACAACACAACAAAAAGGAGGACATTTAAAAAGACTGCAGCCATGTTTCACTAGGAACATGTAACAGGAGTGTGTACCACCTGGATAGATCCAAACCATAGCAGGTGCAAGAAAACAGAGACACACTGATAATATAAAATAAAGACAAACACTAAGGGCACTGAAGACCTAAGTGTAGGGACATACACTGAACCCATAGCAAGAAGAGAGGAAACATACTTCTGTCTTCACTGCACCTGGAACAGTCACGAAAGTTCATATACTAGATCTCAAAGAAAATATCAGTGGATTCATGAAACAGAAATATTATAAACAGTACTCTGTGATCACAATGTAACAAATGCAGACACTGTTAACAACAAAAAAAGCTTTCTGACCTGGAAATTTAAAAGCTGGCTATTATATTATTGGGTGCAATAGGAAAAACCACATGGAAATTCTGAAAACACACCAAAAAAAAAAAAAAAAAACCCCAAAACAAAAGAAAAAACTCAACTAATGGAAAAATCACCAGACTCTATGGGATAAATTTTAAAACGATCAGAGGAAAATGTAAAGCTTTTAGCCACACTTTTATCAATAAAAGAGGAAGAATGAAAATCACTAAACTTCTAAATCACAAAGCTAAAATAAAATAAAACACAAGGAGAAAATAAAAATGAAAGCAGGGAACACACCTACGGTGCATCTTAGCAGGGTACTGGCGAAACTTATTAAAGGTAGAGTATTAATGTCTTTATATAGTGATCAAGGAAATGCCATGAAGGATATCTGTAACAGTATGATCAAAATATTTCTGAATGTATA
>CAUYON010040955.1:0-13714 GCA_963573935.1 Arctocebus calabarensis
GTCTATCTATGTATCCATTCACCCACCCATTCACCCGTTCATTCATATATCCATCCACCCACCCACCCACCCACCCACCCATTCATTTATGTATCCATCCATCCACCCACCCATCCACCCATTCATTCATATATCCATCCATCCACCCATCCATCTATCTTCCCATCCACCAATCCACCCACCCATATACCAACCCATACATTCATTCATCCATCTATCCATCCATCATCCATCCATTGATCTATCCATCCATGCACCCATCCACCCACCCATACACCAGACTATACATTCATTCATCCATCTATCTATCCATTCATCATCAATCCATCCATCATCCATCCATTGATCTATCCATACATCCACCCATCCACCCACCCACCCATACACCAGGCTATATATTCATTCATCCATCTATCCATCCATCCACCCATCCACCCACCCATACATTTATTCATCCATCTATCCATCCATCCTTCCATCCATCATCCATCCATCCATCCATCCATCCATCCATCCATCCATCCACCACCTATCTACCATCCATCCATCCATCCACCACCTATCTACCATCCATCCACCATCCACCCATCCATCCATCCATCCATCCACCACCTATCTACCATCTATCCACCATCCACCCATCCATCCATCCATCTTTCTGGAGTGATATATCATTTTTCATCTCATCCCTCCCATTCCCTCTTTTGAATGCTTCTAAAAGAGTAGGTTTTCATGAACTTACTATTGGATTCTACTAGAAATCTTTAAAGGAAACAATAGTATGACTTCTAAAACAAAGGATTTTTGTTATAGTTTCTAATTAAATAAGGCTGCAGACAATTTTTGTTTTTTCAGACCAAGTCTTACTATGTCACCCTTGGTAGAGTGCCATGGTGTCACAATTCACAGCAATCTCAAACTCTTGGGCTTAAGTGGTTCTCTTGGTGTCACAATTTACAGCAATCTCAAACTCTTGGGCTTAAGTGATTCTCTTGCCTCAACTTCCAAAGTAGCTGGAACTATAGGCACCTGCTACAATGCCCAGCCATTTTTTTGTTGTGGTTGTCATTGTTGTTTAGAAGGCCCCGGGCTGGGTTTGAACCTGTCAGCCCCAGTGTCTGTGGCCAGTGCCCTAACAACTGAACTACCGGTGTCGAGCCAGATAATTTTGATTAAAACAATATGAATTATGGCATTTTTATGAGTCCTTATTCTGTGACAAGATCCAGGTCCACCTGGGTTGGGTCCCCCAGAGGGGTTTAGGTGCCTTTACGCCTGCCCTATTTTCTCCGTTACCAAAAGGTGCCATCACGCCTGCCCTGTACTCTCCATTACCAAGTTTCCCACTGACATTTCCTTCCCTCCATGCCCTCCCTCCTCACCTAAGAAAAGGCAGTAGATGTTTTTCTGCCTAGAATAGAACTTAAGAAACCATTTCCAGCCGCCGTCTACCACCCTTCATGGCAGGGGAGCTCTGAGCAGTCCCCACCCGAGTTGGGTCAGGCGCAGGCACGAAACTGCAGCCCTCACACCTCAGCAGACCTTGGAGGCCAATACCTTATGCTGCAGAGAGAAGAGCCCTGGGCTAGGAGTCCAAGGCTGGTGTGATGGCCTTGACCCTGCTGGACACCACTGTGTGCCCTCAGCATCACCTCTCCGGCTTTTGGACTCTTATGTGTTCACTGAAGGGCCTGGCCAGAGGATCATAGGGGGCGCCAGACCCTTCCATCCCCTGGGCCATGGCTGTGGTTGTAGGAGTCACTGGTGCCTGACCATCTTTCCTGGCACCCAGATACCCTTATCCTCTGTGCCTTTTGGGGAAGGAACTGGGCTGCAGGCCATTTATTCTTGGATAGAGTGTGGGGCGAGCTGCCCCATTTCACATGAGGGCAGAACAAGCACCGGAGCCTGGTGTCTTGGCCAGTCTGCGTTCAGACGAGGCGTTTGCTTCCCTTCTGTGATGCAGTTAGGGCTGTTGAGCCCCTCTGACCCCAAGGGGCCTCCCCCAGCCAGCCCTAAGCCCAAGGAGTAAGGTAGCCTGTTTGAATGAAATTTAAATAAATAAATGCAACACACACTCTAGAATTCTTATTTGTGACTCCTCCTAATCCCAAATATTTGATCTTTTCCTATTTTTCTTTTGTGGCACCTTAAATAAAGATCAAATTTAGAAACCCAAGCTGGCTCTGTTCAGTTAAACTTGGCATTTTAAACATTTATTCTAAAGTAGCACACGTGTGTTTATGGGAGGGGTGGGGGGTGGGGACTGGAACTAGGCAAATGATCACGTGTAGAGTTTTGGACTTTGTGGTATTTTGTGAGTCCTGTCCCCAGACCTCAGCATCAAATGTTTATAATAATCCCCAGGGTAAGTTTACTTGCGTGCAAATGCTGAATTCATTTCTGATTCTTACATACACACACGCCAGGGACCCTTTGAAGGCCTAACAAAAGATTGTATGCTTTTAAAGAAAAAAGTTTACATTTGAAACATTAATATGTAGGAAATTCATAAAGTATTTTGGCAAAAAAGTCCCCCAAACAAATGAAACAATTTGTATTAATTCCTAAGAAAGTAGATGAAGGAGGGGGAAAGATGGCAGGGAGGAATATGCCACTAGAGAAGCGGAGAGTGGACTCAGGTGAAAAGCAGCCCAGGCGTGGGCACTCCGGGATGAGAAGGGAGCAATGGTGACACTGAGGGTGACGCATGACAGTCCGTATTCTCTATAGCAAAGACCTCCTTGAAGATGAAAAATTCTATTTTTCAAAAGAGAAAAACAAAGAACAGAACTAGACTATTGATAAAGGAGGAGCTCAGACGAAGGGCAGGCACACTCTGAACCTGGTGTTAGCCGAGGGAGCTTCGGTCAAAACAAAGAGATCGTGGCTCATTTCTCTGCCCAGGTGTCTGCTCAGTTCATGTTTATGCAACAAATTGTCATTGGCAGGAGGAGAGCCCTCGAAATCACAGGATGCCGTGTTCAGTGCTCAACAGCTTACGTGTCGGGAGACGGACAAGGGGCCCTGGTCAGCGAGGTCAGCTTCGCACACGAGTTTCCCACAAACCTCAGTATCGGAGGCTGGGCAGGCCCTAAAGCCACCAGTCCTTCAAGTCCCAAATGGTGCCAGTGCAGGTGGCATTGCCACAGCTCCCAGGCAGAGTCTACCAAACGGGCCAGCACGTCGAGCTCTTCACGGAGCGCCGTTATCTTGGGCTCTGCAGGGCGCTGTTGTCAGATCACGTCCTTCCTGCTGTCCAAACACAGAGGTGACGTTAAGTGGTCTTTAAACACGGGCGACCTTTAGGTTGCTTTTTGATTGGGGGGAGGGGAATTTTACTGATAAAAGCCCCAAACCTGGCAGGCCCTGAGGTAATCTACCCCCTCCCCGAGGCAGAGGGAAGGACCATGAGGCCAGGAGAGAGGCAGGGCCTTGGCACAGCCCGGTGGGCGCTGGGAGCACAGCCAGAATGGCGGGCATCCTGGCTCTTCCCTCTTCCCTTGCTCCTCACCCTGACCTGGCAGCGGGTGAGGCCCAGGCGTTCCAGCGAGGTACATGGTGACTCCTGTGGGCTGCAACTCTCAGGTGCATGGGGCTCATTCTTTCAGGGGCAATTAACACAGCTGGCAGGCGTGGGCTGCCCTGTGAGGAGGGCCTGGGCGAGGCCCTGCAGTGGGTCTGTGGCCCCCCTCAGCAGTCTGTGTTTTCTCTTGGCTGCTCTCAGTGCTGTGAGCAAATGTGGCCTCTGCGTCCACAGCACCTAGGATAGTGGCCAGCACACAGCCAGGTTGGCTGGAGAGATGGCTGGGGTGTGAGGAGCAGCCATCACTCAATTGAAGGAGTTAAGAGGGCGGCCAGAATGAATTTTGCAGAAGTCCGCCTTGACTGCTTGTTTTAAGTGCAGTTCTGTGACTTGGCCCGTGTGTCGAACACTTTGAGAGGTGCGTGGTGGTTATTGGAAGTTGTCTCCTTGAGATCCTTAAAGGAGCAGGGAAACCAAATAGATTGGATTTGCATTTTGCTGCTGTGTAAACAGGAGAGGTTTTGGAGAGCGTGTTAAAACATTTTCTCAGACTTTTCAAAAGCTCATTTGTGCTGGTAACATGAATTTGTATTGCCCATGAGGAAATGTTTTGGTAAGAAAAGGCTGTAGGTTTACAAAATCAGAATTAGTGTTGCCCAAATTAGTGAGCATTTGTGGTTTTTGGGTTTTTACTTAAAAGAATCAGGTCCCTAGGGGATCAGAACTGCAGTGAAGCATCAGGATTAAAAGCAAAGGATCAGAAATGCATGCTGGCTCGGGGGTCACACCACAGCACTGCAAATCCATGTCCCCCCCTGCGAGGGGGCAGCCGCCTGCACGTGAGGGGCTGTGAGCCCCACCCTGCTCGTGTGCTGGACGCAGGGCCTGACCCATGCTGGGCAGCTGCCCCGAGACGGCAGCTACTGGCGCCATTGTTGTGGCCACCATTGTCCTGTTTTATGTAGAATTTCCAGTCTCACCAGGCAGATGGAAATTCACTAACAGCTGAGGTCTGGGGTGCCCTACTTATCCACGTTCTAAACCTTTTGGTGAGGATTTCAAGTCCCAGGGGAAAGTGTTTTAGGCATCATATGGCTTGGGACCATAGTGAAAAATTCCTGGAGTGTCCCAGGAAAACTTTTGCTTTTGTGTAGAGCTGGGTCATGTTGGGGCCCTGCCCAGGGAGCCAACCAATGGTATCCCTTCTTCCACCTGTGCCATCTATGCTGCTGCAGCCAGGCCACAGCCCGCTCTCCCAACTCGGGAGGAGGCAACCCCCCACTTATCTCTCCACTGTCTGAGTCTCCTGCTGTTGCTGTAACAAATGCCACACACTTAGCGGCTTCAGTTGACACACAATATGCTCTTGCAATTCTGGAGGCCAGAGCTGAAGTCAAGGCAGTAGTCAGTTGGCTGTGCCTTGTTCCTTTGGGGCAAGCGACATAGCTGGCTCTAGGGAAGATGTTTCCTAGCCTTCTCTAGCAGAAGCTGCTTGCGTGGGTTCCTTGGCTCAAGATCCCTTCTTCTGCCTTCAAGGCACATCCCTCTGACCTCTGCTTCTGTGAACTCTGAAGCACGTGGCTTCTCTGATCTCGCCTCTCCCACCTCCTTCTGCAATAGGCATATGATCATCCCAAGCCCACTAGGTAAACCTTCTCAACACCCTTAGTCACACCTGCAAAGTTCCTGTGCCCTACAAGGTATGAGTTCCAGAGTTAGGACATGGGCATATTTGGGGACTACTATTCAGCCAACCAAACCCACCCATGGTTTTTTCCCTCCTCCTGGAAGTTCCCAAGATAAATGATGTGGGATAATGGGCTTCCCCTCCTGGAAGCGTCCTATATGGAAAACTCTCAGCTCATGCTGGCAGGGGTGTTGGGATGCCCTGAGGCTGGCCGTGCCACTCCCCTACATCTCAGCGTCACCGCTGCCCCTGCAGCACCAGTGTGCTGTGTGTGAGCACCCGGGCAAACATCCTTCACCACTGGACTCATGCCACCAGCAAGTGTGGGTGAGGGCTGACTTATGACCCTGACACAGTGTGTTGACCTGCCTTGAATTGATAGGCTTCTCTCGGGGCTCCCCTTGGGCTTGGGGTGTCTGTGGTCAGGTAAAAGTTGAAGCCACCGTATAGCAGGTCTTCTCGGAGCCCCACCCTAGCAGGCCACAGGGCCAGGGATGTGGGGGTTGAGTTAGCTTTTCCCAGACTCTGCATAGAGCTCAGAGGCAGGCAAGGGGGTTGAGGAGGCCCAATGGCCTTATCGCCAGCTCTGTGTCCAAGGACTGAGTGCTGGCAGATCTTTGCCCCATGTGCCTGCTGTTGAGCTGGGGGTCAGATATCCCCCTTTTCTCCTGTGTCAGGAACTTCCACAGTGATGCTTTCTGTTTGGTCAATAACATGTATTAGGTACCTACTATGTGCAGCTCTGAGGCTTGGTGTCAGAAGGGCCCTGTGACCATCTACTATGTGCAGGTCCCAGCCTGGTTTCAGAGGAGTCCTGTGGGCACCTACTGTGTACAGGTCCCAGGCCTGGTGTCAGAGGAGCCCAGCGACTAAGTGTGCGTCTGAGTGTCAGAGGGGTTGTGAGCACCTACTGTGTGCAGGTCTGAATCCTGGTGTCAGAGGGATTCTGTGAGCACCTACTGTGTGCAGGTCTGAGACTTGGTGTTAGAGGGGCTCTGTGAACACCTACTGTGTGCAGATCCAAAGCCTGGTTTCAGAGGGGCCTGGTGAGCACCCACTGTGTGCAGGTCCCAGGCCTGGTGTCAGGGAGAACCTGTAACCACCCATTATGTGCAGGTCCAAGGCCTGGTATCAAAGGGGCCCTGTGAACACCCACTGTATGTGTGCTCTATGCTGGATGCTGGGGACACGAGTGAGTTATGGGGCATGTGAGCAGATGGGGACCTAGCACTCCAGCACCCCATGGAGGCAGCAATGATGGGAGCTGTTCCCAAGAGGCCATGGGAATTTGGGGTAAGGAGCATGTTCAGCCCATGAAGGGGTGCCCAGGGGACCACAAAGGTGCCTAAAGGAAAAGGCTCTGGAGCTTTGGACAGGTTCAGCCTCTTCTGTGTGTGTCCCTCGGTCAGGGCATGTTGGAGTCACTAAGTTCAAGGTCTCTGTCAAGCCCCTGGCTGCTTTGGGCCCCAGTTTCTTCATAGATCAATAGGCACAGGGCAACTGCCCTTTCATTGTCAAATGAGACAACCCTTGTGAACCTTAGTGCTCTCTGGTTGAGGAGCAGACTTCGTGCTTCCCTCTCCCTCCCACAGGCCTCTGGACCTTTCTCTCTTTCCTTTCCACCTACTTTCCATCTGTCCCCCAGGGTATTTGGCCCACTCCAGACAGGACATATGTGGGTGCCCCGTCGGCTCCCACTTGGGCCAGAGCTGCCCACTCTTCAACCTTTGGAATCCCATCTGCTGTTTACTTTGGCCTTGGCTTCCTCCCTGCAGTCTCGGTGCCTGGGCCAACGCAAACCTGCCCTTGCCTCAGGAATTCCAGACACAGCCTGCCCCAAGGGGCTCTTTCTGAGAGAGGACAGATGGTGGTATTCTGAGAAATGACAAGGAACTAATATTTGGGTATTCCCACTTAGCACCCATGCCTTAAAGTGAGGTCTCTCTGAGGGTGTGTCTGATGCCAGGCCTGCTCACGAATTCAGATTAATAGAGCATGTCTGGGCCCTAAGAGATGACATTGAGTGAGGCAGACACAGAGCATGGTCTCTTGGGGGATTCTAGTTCTGGAATACAGATTTGGAAACAATAATGAAATCGCTGTGGGCAAAGGAGCATGACACTGCATTGGGTCTGGGTGTGAAGGGAGGAGGTGTCCAAGCAAAGGGCACAAGTAGGCAGAGGACAGAAGCAGGGTAGAGGCTGGGCAGTTCCAGAAGTGCAGTGATGTGGGTTGCTGTGGTGTGAGCTGCTGGAGAAAGAGGGAGAGAAAGGGCTCTGGGTCCCTCTCTAAGCGCCCTCCCATGGGCACCGTCTCAAACACTGAGATCCACTCATCTAGCCTGAATGGGCATCTCTCAATGGTGATTGCCAGGTTTGGTCTAGACCATCAAACATGAATCCATACACTCTTACTTTCTCTGTTAGCCACATTTTATAAAGAGGGAGCTGCTGTGGATTTAGAGCCAACTCCATTTCACGAAAAGAACTACATGTAATTTGAGGAGAATTAATCAAACCTCAGTGCTTTCCCCCTGACATGGTAGCCAAAGTCTTACTTTTAGTGCCATCCCTGTGTCACTGGCTCCTGTGAAGTTATGACCTTGAGGCCCTTAAGCAGTAAGGATTCTGAAAAGCCCCAGATCTTGCCTGGTTCCTCTCCAGCAGGTGCTGATGAATGGGATTGCCTTTCCTAGGATGGACCAAATTTCCTGCACTCTTCTACCTAGAGCATTGTTTCTCCTCTAGGCTAAGGATTTTGTTTTGTTTGGGGAATGCTCACCCCTGTTGCCCCCAGGGGGAGCCTAGCCCAGGTCCCTCTTATGTCCCATTGTAATTGCCATTCTTGTTGGCCTTCCCCTTGAGATTGTGGGCTCCTTGAGAGCAGAGAGCCTTTCCTTCTCATGTTCATACTGCCTGGCCCCAGCCTTGAAGCCAACCATGTGAGTGCTGCATGGCAGAATGATGAAATGGACACTGGAACTTACTGGCTTACAGAACAGCTTTGCTCCTGGAGCCTTAGAGAATGGCATCACTTATGCAAGGATGAGACTTTTGGTTTCTGCCTCCTGGAAGCAAGTAAAATTCTTCCCATGGTGTTATCAACAAAGACAGAATCTTCTGTGGGATACAGATAATGGTGTCATAAGACATGGGTCTTAAAATAACTATTTAATGCCTATAAGAAATTAAAATATAAGATTGAGGATTTTCACAAAAATTCCAGAAACCATAAAAAAATATAAAATTTGGAAAGGAAAAAATATACCATTAAAACTTTTATGGATAAATTTAATGGTAGAGAGCAGACTAGAAAATTAATGAGTTGGGAGCTAGGTCTAAAAACATTCAGGCTCCATGGAAAAGCAAAAGGATGGAAAATATAAAATAAACCAGGAAAGCGATATGGGCTGTGGTGATATGAATTCATGCATGTAACCGGAAGCCAGAAAACGAGAAGAGACAGAATAAGGCAGAATCACTATTTGAAGAGAGGATTTTCCCAAGTTGAAGAAAGACAAGAAGTCCTAGATTTAAGAAGTACGATGTCCTGAAGGAGAGTAAATACAAAGGAAGCTACATCTTAAAACACAGTAGTAAGCATACTAAAAACCAAAGACAAAAAATTTATTAGCAACCAAAGGAAAAGACATATTTATTTTTAAAGGTTAACATTACACTGGCAGCTGATTTCTCAACAGAAATGATGGAAGTCAGAGACAATAGAATAACTCCCCCAAATCCAAAAGAAATCTAAGAAATCATATGGTAGAGAGAGTGTCTGAAAGTAAAGAAGGGAGTCAAGGTGGAGAAACCTTCATTCAGATTCCAGGTGCTATTGTGAATAAGAAAACTCCCCCTGGAGGAAAACCAGGTGTAGCCAGGTATGTGGGAGAGATAACAATGATCATCTGTTAATTGCGTATCCCAGCTGACACTGGACACAAACCATATGAGTTTTAGTAACATGGAGAGAAGCCACATGTGGGTAAACAATGTGAGAAAAACATCAGTTATGGTGCTTCCATTCGAACACATTGAAAGGCCTCACACTGGAGAGAAACCCTATGATGGTAAGGAATGTGGTGAAACTTTTGTTTCTCTCTCAAACATTGAATGACACTGGGTAAAATACAGTGGCGATGTACTTTAGAAGTGTACATTTTGTGGGAAAATCTTTGTCGTAGTTTATATCTTTTTCTTTTTTTTTTTTATTGTTGGGGATTCATTGAGGATACAAAGAACCAGGTTACACTAATTGCACTTGTCAGGCAAAGACCCTCTTGTAAATGTGTTCCTCCCCTAAGAGGTGTGCCTGACCCCCATCCCCCACACTCCTTCCCTCTCTCCGCTCCCTCATTCTCCAACCTCCACTGTGTACTAAGTCATCAATTATCCTCATATCAAAATTGAGTACATTGGATTTTGCTTCTCCATTCTTATGAAGCTTTACTGAGAAGAATGTTCCACCTCTATCCAAGTTAGTACAAAAGATGTACAGTCTCCATATTTTTTTAATGGCTGAATAGTATTCCAGGATACACATATACCACAGCTTGTTAATCCAATTCCTGGATTGGTGGGCATTTAGGTTGTTTCCACATTTTGGCTATTGTAAATTGAGCTGTGATAAGCAGTCTAGTGCAAATGCCCTTATGATAAAAGGATTTTGTTTTCTTCTAGGTAGATGCCTAGTAATGGGATTGCAGGATCAATCGGAGATCTAGTTTGAGTTCTTTGAGGTGTATTAGTTCACAGTTTCTATTTTATACATGAAAGAACTCACAATGGAGAGAAACTGTGTGACTGTTAGCAACCTTCAGGTGTTGCTCTTACCTTCAAATACATTAATGAATTCACACTGGAGAGAAGTCTATAAGTGTAAATGATGTGGGAAAGCCTTCAGGTGTTCCAGTCACATTTGACTATGTGAAAGGACTCACATTGGAGAGAAACTCCATGCCTGTAAGCAATGTGGGAAAAATCTTTCTCATCTGAGAAGCTTTCATGGACACACAATAACACACACTGAAGATGGACCTCATAAATGTATAAGATATGTGGGAAAAGCTTTGATTTTCCCAGTACACTTCAAAGACACGAAACAGTTCACACTGGGAGAAACCCTATCATTGTGAGCACTGTGGGAAAGCCTTCAGTGAGTCCAGTTACTTTAGAGTACATGAAAGAATTCATACTGGAGAGAAACCATATGAATGTAAGGAATGTGTGAAACTATTGAATTGTTCCAGTACCTATCATTAACATGAAAGGACACTTATTGGAGAGAAACCCTATAGAATGTAAGCAATGTGGGAAAGCCTTCCATCATTTCAGTTCCTTTCATAGACATAAAAGGACTCACTGGTGAAAATTATATGACTATAGAACATGTAGGAAATCTTTTAGTATTCTCATTTAATTACAAATGATGAAAGAAATATCTCTGTCTCTAAAAAAAAATAAAATAAGGCCAGACATGGTAGCTCATACCTATAATCTCAACACTCTGGGAGACAGAGGCAGGTTGATTTCTTGAGTAGTTCAAGACCAGCCTGAGGAAGAGGGAGACCTGTCTCTAAAAATAGCCAAGTGTTGTGGTGAAAGCCTGTAGTCCCAGCTACTTGGGAGTCTGAGGTAAGAGGATCATTTCAGCCTAAGAGTTTGAGGTTGCAGTGAACTATGACTCTGTGGCATTCTACCCAGGGTGACAGAGTGAGACTCTATCTAAAAAAAGAAAAAAAATTCTGGCCCAGGGTGTGGAGAAAAACTTATACACTATTGGTGTGAAAGTAAATTAATACAGCCACTATGGAAACAGTATGGAGATTTACCAACTAAAAATAGAATTACTATACAATCTAGCAATCCCACTACCAGCATCTATTCAAAGGAAAATAAAGCAATGTATAAAAGGAATATGTAACTTTAGATATTTATCGCAGCAGTATGCACAATAGCAAAGATGTCTAGTCAATTAAGTATTCAATGGACAACTGGATACAGGAAATGTAGAATATATACACAATGGAATACCAGTTGACCTGAAAAATGAATAAATTTATGTGATTTCCTGCACCACGGTTGGAGCTGGAGGTCATTATGTTAACTGAAATATGGGCACCAAAAGACAAATATCACACGTTCTCACTCACATGGGAGTTAAAATCTTTGATTTGATAGATACAGAGCAGTAGTACACAATATTTTTGGCACCAGGGACCAGTTTCATTGAAGACAATTTTTTCCATGGGTGGGAGTGAGGCAGACTTGGGGGCAGGAGTTATAGCTCTGTTGGTGAAGCTGTGTGGCCACGTACCTAACAGGCCAAAGCCTGGTATTGATCTGTGGCCTAGAACTTGGAGACCCCAGTTACAGAGAATAGAATGTGAGTGTGGGATGGGAAATAAGACTTCTGGTGAGTAGGTACAGACTTAGATTGAAGGAATAGGTTCTAGTGTTTGAAAGCAGACTAGGGTGACTGTAGTTAGCAACAGTATATTGTATATTTCAAAGTGGAGAGAACAGAGGACTTGAAATGTTACCAACACACAGAAGAGATAGCTACTCAAGGTGGTGGACATGCCAAATACCCTGATTTGATCATTACACACTTTATGCACACAATAAGTACACGTACCTTATAAATATGTTAAATGTGTTTCAATAAAAGAAAAAATGAAAAACAATTTAAAAAAAAGATAGAATGATAATGTCAAAGGACCAAAAGAAAAAGTTGCATGGAATTCTGTCCTAGAATTCTATGCATGGTGGAAATATCCTTTAATAATTAAGATAAAATAAAGATAGTTTCAGACTATCAAAATCTGCAAAAATTGCCAGCTAGTTAGGCCAAGATGGGTGGATTGCTTGAGTTCAGGAGTTCAAGGCCAGCTTGAGCACGAGTGAGACTATGTCTCTAAAAATAGCCAGGCATTGTGGCTGGCACCTGTAGTTCCAGCTACTTGGGAGGCTGAGGCAAAGGGATCAATTAAGCCTCAGAGTTTGAGGTTGCTGTGAGCTATGAAGCCATGGCACTCTATCTAGGGTGACAGAGTGAGATTCTATCTCAAAAAAAGAAAATATTAGAGTTCTTCAGGCAGAAGGAAAATTAACCCAGATGGCAACACAAAGATGCAAGAAAGAAAGAAAAGGGCATAACTATGAGGTTAGAACTAAATGAGTTTTGACACTATAAAACAATGCTAATATTCTGTGATGTTTAAAATATAGAGAGAATAAAATACATCCATGATAGCACATAAATTGAGAGGGGATGGTAGAAATACTGTAAAATTCTTTCCTTGTCCAAGAAGTATTAATATATATTAGTCTTTTAAATGTCAAGGATACATGTCATCTTTAGGACAACCACTAAAAAAGTAGTAAAAGAATATAACCACTTTGATTATATACAGCAAAAATGGCAGAACAAAAAATAAGCTAAAAGTAGGTGAGAAAGAAAACAAAAAGAAAAAACAAGAAAGTTGGATCATATAGAAAACTAAGAGTTCTATGGTAGATTTAAAGCCCTATACATGATAACTGCAGCCTATCAGTCAAGGTCAGGAAAACAGAAGCCATACTAGTTATTTCACAGAAAGGGAATTTATTAGGGGAATTGGTCATACAGATGTTGAAAGCTGGAAAGAGCAAAAAAGAAACAATGAGATAACAGAAAGATGGTAACTGCAGAAAGGAATTACCATTTGGGGGGGGACAACAGGGAGGCATGGGAAGGGTGCTACTGCTCAGACACTGCTGGGATGCCCCCAGGGAACGTGATAAGGATGCAAGAAGGAGTGGACAGCAGGAGCCAACTGTTCCACTGCCAGAGGAACACTACCAGCATCTATCCAAAGGAAAATAAATCACTGTATCAAAGGGATATGTAACTTTAAATATAGGGACAGGGAAAGTCAGGAGGTCCCCTCACACCAAGTCCTATGTTTCAATATCTTTCTAAGCCATCTACTGATGCATCCCAAGAAAATGCAGCTGGCAAGGAAAGAGGAGATTTGTAATTTGCAGAGTCCCAGTCCTGGCATCGTTACACAAATTGTAAAGTAATGAATTTGAAGTAGAAAAAATGGAATAATAGATGTATAAAAGCTTCCATTCTAGAGATACTTTGCTAAGGAGAACATGTTCCAGTTCCATCCATGTAAATATGAAAGAGGAAAAGTCACCATCTTTCTTTTTTTCTTTTTTGTAGGGACAGAGTCTCACTTTATCGCCCTGGGTAGAGTGCCGTGGCGTCACACTGCTCACAGCAACCTCCAGCTCTTGGGCTTAAGTGATTCGCTTGCCTCAGCCTCCCTAGTAGCTGGGACTATAGGCGCCCACCACAGCGCCTGGCTATCACCATCTTTCTTTAAGGCTGCATAATATTCCATGGTATACATGTACCACAGTTTATTAATCCATTCATGTATCGATGGGCTCTTGGGCTTCTTCCATGACTTAGCAATTATGAATTGGGCTGCAATAAACAATCTGGTA
>CAUYON010040958.1:0-17755 GCA_963573935.1 Arctocebus calabarensis
ATATAGTGATCAAGAAAATGCATGAAGGCTATCTCTAACAGTACGATCAAAATATTTCTGATTGTATATGAAGCACATTCTGCCCTATGATTGCACCAATGTACACAATTATGATTTAATAAAATTATTTAAAAAAAATAACTTCATGGATGGTAGAGACCGTGACTGTTTCACCTGTTTCCCCAATGACCAAATGAAATAAAAACAACTGGTTTATCTATGAGTTTGTATCTTCAGACCTCATCCTTGTTCTTTACTCAAGTTCCAGGAAGCTGGATTAACTCCCATTTGGGTTCCAACCTAAGAGCTTATGTGAGGAATAAAACCACCTGGATGACACATCCCTCTTTCTCTGAAGCAGAGGAACAATTAGATCTTGTTGTCATCCTGAACTTAGTCTGGACAAGACATCCTCAATGTCTCAGAGACACCCAGGTGGAACTGAGAGGGTCTGCAGTGAGCCTGGGCTGATGCCCCCATGGTAATCCAGTCAGAAGAGACTCAGGCTAAATCTTTGAGATCAGGATAAAGAATGAACTTGCCCTGGGGGAACACTGACACTGGGTCCAGGTGTAATAATACCCGTACCTGATCAGCTAACTCCTGGGGATGAGGAAATACAAGAATACTTTACTCTATGGTGTATAGGCAGGTGTAGTGCGATTATGGTTCCAGCTATTTTGTGGTCCTGACCTTCCACTGTTGAAATAATTGTTTATACTTAACAGATTCTGCCACCACATTCTGTTTATGGCAGGAGCACCTCCCCAAACTGTAGCAGATTGCTGGAAACTCAAAGAACCCTGAGAAGAAACACTAAGAAAGGGGCTTCAAGGGCTGGGAAGAGGAAAACTTGACCTGCCGAACCAGGAAGTCTGGAGGACCTATAAGAATATGGATGGGAAGTAACCAATGAGCAATAGAAAGGGAGAATCAATGACCAATAGAAAAAGGCAGTACTACCTGAAAGCTCAAAGAAGCCAGTGAAAAACTTGCAGCCAATTTCTTCTTCTTCTTCCTTTTTTTTTTTTTTTGGCAGGGTCTCAGTATGTTGCCCTCCATAGAGTGCTGTCTTGTCACAGCTCACAGCAACCTCAGACTCTTGGGCTTAAGTAATTCTCTTGCCTTAGCCTCCCAAGTAGTTGGGGCTACAGGCACCTGCCACAATGCCTATTTTTTGGTTGTTGTCATTGTTGTTTAGCAGGCCTGGGCTAGGATTCGAACCCAGCAGCCTTGGTGTACCACTGAGCTATGGATGCCAAGTCTTGCAGCCAATTTCAAATGGAGAGGGTATTTAATACTTAGGATGGAGACTTCTTAGTGATCCTGAGAAAGCAGCAGGCAGCTGCGGAAGAACTTCTCTGAAGATAAGACCAAACTTTACACTGAGCTGAAATAATTTTGAAAAGCAAAAGAAAAAAAAAAGACTGTAATTAATAACAACACCCTAACATCTGTAGGCATAACTATGTAGCTGATATTGAACTGAAGGAAAAAAAGGTATAAAAGAGCCTAGAAGAAAACTGTTCCTCGGAACTAAGCATTTCACTCCTTGAGGCACCTGAGTTCTCATGAGCAATTAAAGATTCTTTCATTTATATTGTTGGTGTGTCTGTCTGTTTTAATTTGTTGTTTTTCGTACAGCATTTTTTGTTCCCTGTCTGGGAAACCAAGCCCACAGATTAGGACTGAAAGACTCTGGGACTTCCCCACACTGAGTGTAGCACCCCTTGTGGGTACTCCCTGGCACTCTGTACCCTTAGAGCTCCCATGAAAATTACACAGTGAGTAGCCAGGCATTGTGGCAGGCATCTGTAGTCCCAGCTATTTGGGAGGCTGAGGCAAGAGAATCGCTTAGCCCAAGAGTTTGCGGTTGCTGTGCTGCCACGGCATTCTGCCAAAGGCAACATAGTGAGACTGTCTCAAAACAAAAAAAGATTATGGGACGGGGGAGTTCAGCAGAGTGGCAAGGAGGTCCCATGGTGGTCCTCTGCGGCGGCAGCTCACCAACAAAGGAATGAACATACTGGGGAAGAGCACATCTGTACTTAGGTAAGAACTGGATTAAAAAGGGGTATAATACTAGTAAATCAGAGAGTGGAAGAGGAGCTTGATTGCCTCCTTTTGGCAGGAGCCTCAGTAGAAAGGGAAAGGAATTGACCTCAATGAGGCAGGGGGCCTCAGTAAGAGGGGTGAAAAGAAATAGGAGGAGGCAGGGGGCCTCCATCAGGCAGAAGCCCTCAACAAAAGTAAAAGGGATTAAGAGGAATTGTTGGGCTTCTGTGAATAAGTGGTGTGTGAAAGGCTCCGTGACTATGTAGCTCCGTGACTGGTCACAGTTACAGAGTTCAATGGGGCCCTAACCGACAGTTCTGTGGAGATGTCATAAGGCATAATGGTGACTTGCTGTGCAGTGGCAACCAGGCCCAGGGTTTATATGAGTGCATCTTAGCTAAGACCCTCCTTAAAGCCTCTCAAGAGGCATGGCCAGGTGGGTGCCTGAGAGATCTTCAAATTCCCCTCCCTTTTTTGTCTGGGTCACAAGTATTAGTCCTACCCCATCCAAGGAAACTCCCTAGGGCTAATGGTTCTGAATTTTAAAAAGGGCCTTGTAGGGAACTATGGAGTTACTATGACCCCTAAAAGGTTGGGAAAACTTTGTGAGCCAGAATGGCCATCCTTTGGAGTAGGCTGGCCATCATAAGGGGATTTAGGTATAAGTCTAGTAGAGTAGGTATAGAGAATAGTGACTGGTAAGCCTGGACACCGTGATCAGTTCCCATACATTGACACCTGGCTGACACTAGCATTACAGCCATCTATGTGACTAAGAAGATAGGCAGCAATTGCAATGGTAGCTAAAGCAGAAGAACAAAAGATTAAAAGACCTACTACTAGATCCTAATCGAGAGGACTCACCTGAAATACAAGTAAAACCATGACAACATTTGCTGACAAAAGAACTATTGATCTCAAAGTTCCTTTACCACGTCTATTGTTAATTATAACTATGCCCCAGGAAGAAGAGTGGAAATTATTCATGAGGCTGGAACAAGGAAACAGTGTCAGAGTTAACTGTTAAGTGGCCTAAGGTATAGACAGAACACAACCCGCCTGGACTGGCCATACACTAGAACCTGTATATGTGGAACTAAAGACAGGGACACAACCTGTCAGACAAAGGCCGTATCAATACCAAAAAAAAAAAAAATAAAATTCCCTCGTGGCACTGGAGGGAATTCAGGCTCCTTTAAACAGGCTATATGCCAGTCACAATGGAACACCTTTTGCCAGTATCAAAGCCAGGGACCTCAGAGTATCGCCTTATGCAGGACTTAAAATTACTTAATCAAGCTACTGTAACCTTGCACCGAACAGTGCCAAACCCATGTACTCTTCTTAGGTTGGTATCAGCAGAGGTTGCTTGGTTCACTTGTTTAGATTTAAAATTGACTTCTTTACTATCCAAGTAACTCTAGTAAGTCAGAAGCTGTTTGCCTTCCAGTGGAAAGACTCCCCAAACAGGAATTGTTCAACAACATACCTGAATTTGTTTGCCACAAGGGTTCAAAAACTCTCCTATAATCTTTGGGGAAGCTCTGGTCAGGGACCTGTCAACCTTTCCTGCAGTACAGTTACAGTCTACTGCAATATGTGAATGATTTACTATTAGCCCATGAGACTAGGTAAGGATGTGCTCAAGGAACTGATATGTCGTTAAAACATTTAGAGAACTGTGGACATAAAATTTTCCGAAAAAAAAACAAAAACAGGCAATTTGTAACCTGCCTGTTCCCAAAGCCAGGTGGCAGTTGTAAGAATTCTTAGGGGCAGCCAGCTTTTGTTGCCTATGGATCCTAAAGTTTACTGTGCTTGCTAAGCCCTTGTGTGAAGTTACAAAGGGAGGGTGATAAAGAGCCCCTAGTATGAAAAGTTCTCAGGAAAAAAGTATTGCAAGCCATTAAAGAAAAGAAGTCCCACCTAGGACATCTGCCCCAAAGACAGAAATTACAGCACTCACCAAGGCTCTGAAATTAAGTAAAGATAAGACAGTCAACATTTATACTGATTCAAAGTATGCCTTTTTTTTTTCTTTTTTGAGACAGAGTTTCATTATGTCACCCTTGGTAGAGTGCTCTGGTGTCACAGCTCACAGCAACCTCAAATTCTTGGACTTAAACGATTTTCTTGCCTCAGCCTGTCAAGTGGCTGAGACTACAGGCACCGGCCAAAATGCCCAGCTACTTTTTTTGTTGTAGTTGTCATTGTTATTTTTAGCAGGCCCACACCGAGTTCAAACCTGAGAGCCTCAGTGTATGTGGCTGATGCTCTAAGCACTGAGCTATGGGCAGTGTGTCAACATGTTTTTAGTTTTTTGTTTGTTTGTTTGTTTGTTTGAGACAGAGTTTCATTATGTTGCCCTGGGTAGAATGCTGTGGCATCACAGCTCACAGAAACCTTAAACTCTTGGGCTTAAGTGATTCTCTTACCTCAGCCTCCCAAGTAGCTGGGACTACAGGTGCCCACCATAATGCCCAGCTATTCTATTTTTTGTTTGTTTAGCAGGCTCCGGCTGAATCAAACCCATCAGCCCCAGTGCACATGGCCAGTGCACAAGGCTGGCTCCCTAACCAAAGTATGCCTTTTTAACCCTGCATGTGCATGGTTAAACTTTGAAAACATCCAAGTGAAATTTACTGAAATGCCTCCAAGCAGAGGAAATTAGTATCTGCTAGTATAACTCAGGATGAGTCAAAGCTTTTCCCTCGAAGTGAAAAAGCCAAAGATGTCACATGTTTTCTCCTTAGGAAAGTCATCCCTCAATATGGCCTGCCTCTTTATATAGGCTCTGACAATGGACCTGCTTTTGTGATTCCATCTCTGAAGTAGAAGGTAAAATGCAACTCCCTGTGTATTCCACAGCTTCTCTACCCTGGGAGATTAAATTTAATTGCCCTACCCCACTGTTTGGACAGAATCTTAAGGTTGAGTTAAACATCTAGCTCTTTTAACATAGGCTTTTGAAGAAGCTTGACTGAGACTTTGTGTACAATTTTCTTTTTTTCTAAGATTGGAGTTAAAAATAAAAGGAACCAGTAAGCAGGGGAGAGAGAGATATAGAAGGACATGGATATGAAGATATACTTTTGATAAAAAAGAATAAAATAGGGTGGCGCCTGTGACTCATCAAGTAGGGCGCCAGCCCCATATACCGAAGGTGGCGGGTTCAAACCTGGCCTTGGCCAAACTGCAAAACAGAAAAATAGCCTGATGTTGTGGTGGGTGCCTGTAGTCCCAGCTACTCGGGAGGCTGAGGCAAGAGAATCACCTAAGCCCAAGAGTTGGAGGTTGCTGTGAGCTGTGTGATGCCACGGCTCTCTACCCAGGGTGGTAAAGTGAAACTCTGTCTCTACAAAAAAATTAAAAAAAAGAAAAAGAATAAAGTAAAAGAGAATGATTTTGTATAGGACAGAATCTTGAATAAAAATTTTTTGTCTTAAAGTAATCGGTGATTTTAAGAAAGAAAATTTAACACAAAAATGAGGAATTTTTAAATGTTGACAGATGGTGTGTGTAAATTGTGAAGGTTTATAAAGAAGAATTTAAAAAGAATTTTGTATGTGATTAAGTTAATTATGATGAAAAGGAAATTTCTAAAACAACAAAGTTATCTGTTCTCAGTTCATAAGACTTATGTCTGAAGTCTCTTAAATTTCTATTCTTGTATACATATTTAAAATAATGAGAAAAAAATGCATCAAAAGTCAGAACTCAAAGAGTCAATTTACCATTATAGAGTTAATACAAAGTTTGTTAAAAACTTTTACTGTCTTTTTGCCTGCCAAAAACTGTGGTTAGTATGTTACAAATAGCCTTGAGATAAGATACCAGCACTCAGCAGAAGACCCAAGGTCAGTTGCTCATTTAAAACTAAAGAAAAAAAAAAGAGTCCTTTTTACATTTTGAAACGGAAGACATTTTCCTTTCTGAATTGACTTTACTCTGTCTGGCTCTTATAGTAACTGAACTGACTTTATTCAACAAACTGCAACCGTGTTGAGAATTGACTGGAAACTGCATGCTGCCTACAGGCCACAACGTTCTGGCAAAGCTGAAAGAATTAATAAAACATTAAAGGCTAGTGTAGGGAAAATATGCCAAGAGTCTAAACTTCAATGAATCCAGGCTTTATCATTAGCTTTGCTTAAATTCAGGTATACTCCTATTAAAACAATAGGTTACTCACTCTATGAAATACTACATCACAGGCCCCCTCCCATTTTAAGAAATTTACCAGGGACCCTGAGAGAACTGGGAGAAACAGAACTTACTAATTTTACTAACCAACTGATATCCCTGGGGAAAAAAAAATGAAAAAAAAGATTTCAGAAGGAGTGAATAATAGATGTCATAGATAGTTTATCTCCCCTAGTCCATCCCTGTTCTCCAGGTAACCAGGTGTGGATTAAAGATTGGAGCCTGAGCCTGCTGAAACCATGGTAGAAAGGCCCCTACTTGGTGATCCTGTCCACACCAACAGCAGTGAAGGTGGATGGCATTCCTGTCTGGATACATCACTTGCAGGTGAAACCAGCTAGTGATGAGGAGTGGACAGTCCAATGACACCCAGAGCATCCCTACCTCCTTACCCTGAGAAAACAGACTACAGCCCTGCCCCCATCACATACCAGGAGCTGACTGGTATACACATGGCAGCAACTTGAGGATGAACAGTAGCGGTGTGGTACTGATTCTTTGCTTTGAACTTTTTCACCTTTCTTCTTTAATCTTAGGTCTAAGACATGTGAAGGTTGTGAAAAATGTATCCAAGAGGTAACCCAAACTAGACAAACTGTCAAAACTATGTTATTGGTTTACTCTTATTACAAATGTACGTGGAAGAGACCCTATCATAGGTATAACAATTAAAAGTAAAATAACCAAAAGAAACTCCTATGTACTAGGCTTTCTACGATGAATTACAACAACCTGCTCCAACCTTCCTCCTAAAACTAAAAACTTATTCCTTACCTGGCAGAAAACATTGCTTAATCTTTAAATATTTGTCTTTGTCTGTGGTGAGACAATGATGAGCAGCAAATGGCCCTGGGAAGCCAGGGAAGCCGTTCCCTCAGATCCTACTCCTAATATCACTCACTATAAGTGTGCAGTGGGAATAAGCTTTTGGACACTAAAAACATCCATTAGAGGTCAATCCTGTTTAGCCAGACAAGAAAACAACTTCACCATCCCAGTAAGGAACTATCACGTCTAAGCCTAAAAATGTATAATGCAAGCACCAATAGTATCCTCTGGTGGAACAAGGACATAACTGACACTGGGCCTACATTAAGCTTCCTGATAGATGGTATGGGTGATGTCTAACTAACACCCCTGAGTAGATCTCCAAAGCTCAAAACTGGTTGGGACTATCCAGGGATCAGTATTAACTGGGCAGCTCCATAAAGTCTGTACTGGATCTACTAAACTAACTGTCGCATACAGATTGATGATGAAAGACAAGTAATTAAAAATATAACTAAAAGGATAACTAAAATAGCTCATGTGTCTATACAAGTGTGGAATGAATTTAACCCAGATTCTTTTTTTTTTTGAGACAGAGCCTCAAGCTGTTACCCTGGGTGGAGTGTTGTGGCATCACAGCTCACAGCAACCTCCAACTCCTGGGCTCAAGCGAGTCTCCTGCCTCCACCTCCCAAGTAGCTGGGACTACAGGTGCCCACCACAATGCCTGGCCATTTATTTGGTTGCAGCCGTCATTGTTGTTTGGTGGGCCCAGGCTGGATTCGAACCTGCCAGCTCAGGTGTATGTGGCTGGCGCCTTAGCCTGTTGAGCCACAGGCACCAAGCCTAACCCAGATTATTTATTCAGGGCATGATTTTCTAAACTATGAGGATTTAAAAGTATGACTATAGGTTTTCTTTTTATAATTGGAGGATGTTTACTTTTGCCTTGCTTATTATCTATCTTTGTTTAATTTCTCCAAGGCATAGTCTCTACAATTGTGATAAAAGAAAATGCAGGCAAAGGATTCATGGCTCAATGATATTATCAAGTAACTATGAATACCAATAATGAATGAGATGAGACCCCAGACCCGATCAATGGGGGTCTCAAAGAGGAGAATGAGGAAGGAAAAATAAATCTTATACTTCTTAGTGATCTTGAGAAAGCAGCAAGTAGCTGCAGAAGAATTCCTTTTTTTAAAGATAAGAACAAACTTCACACTGAGATGAAATAATCTTGAAAAGCAAAAGAAAAGAAAGACTCTGTAACTAATAACAATACTCTGGTTTCTAACATCTGTAGGCATAACTATGTAGCTGATATTGAACTGAAGGAAAAAAAGGTATTAAGGAGCCTGGAAGAAAACTGTTCCTAGAACTCAGCATTTCACAACTTGAGGCACCTGAGTTCTCGCCAGCAATTAAAGATTCCTTCCTCTATATTATTGATGTAAATGTCTGTTCATTTTAATTAACCATTTTCCCCTGCAACAATACCCCTGCAGCCCTCTGTGTCTTGTCTCTCTCATATTTTCTCCTTCATGAGAGGGACCCACTTCCACCTCTCTTTGGATGTGTGCTAAACTTTCTGTTTGTTCTTCCCAAATAAAATCTCTGTTACCCTGAAACTTGTGTAAAGTTACTTTTACTTTCTATTGACATTGCCTATGCTGCTCTAGTTTATTTTCAGTTCCCACTCACTTTTGCTTTTGATTACCGCTGGGCCTTGATTGAACTTTCTAGCGCAGTTGAGTAATTGAACCAGGTTAACTGGATTCAAGGAACCAGATACCCTGACCCTCAACAAACCCTACTCCAAAAATGGGGCTCTAAAACGCGTATGTTTGATCTCTCGTGATGCTGAAAATGTGCCGCTGGGTTTCCTGTACATCCTCAATTCAAAGTACAGCCCAGTCTTATGACTTCCAGGTAGAGGCCAGCCCTTATGTGCAGATTCTAGGTGGCTCTGAATTCTCAAGTGGGACAGCCAGAGGGAGAAAAACCAGAGAGAATCCCTCACAGAGGCTGCTGTAACACATTCTTAAAGGATGTGTCAACCTGAAAGGAAGAAGTAGAAGCAAAATCAATAGGAGGCTGGGCATGGTGGCTCATTCCTGTCATCCTATCACTATGGGAGGCTGAGGTGGATACATCCCTTGAGCTTATGTGTTCGAGACCAGCCTGAGCAAAAATGAGACCCTCTCTCTACTAAAAATGAAAAACTGAGGCAAAAGGATCACTTGAGCCCAAGAGTTTAAGGTTGCTGGGAGCTATGAGACCATGGCACTTTACCAAGGGTGACAAAATGAGATTCTATCTCAAAAACAAACAAACAACAAAAAACCCCAAGAAAATAGAAGTAGGAAGTTTATTTGGGCCAAGGTTGAGGACTGAAACCTGGAAGTATAAATTCAAATTATTCTGAAGATACATGATTTCTATGTAAAATTTTGGTTTTACTATTCATTCAAGCAGTGTGTAAATGAGGGAGGCATCAATTTCCACCAAAGAGAAATTCTGATATTTCTATTAAAGCTGAGACTTTTTCATACTGGTCTAATTTCCTCATAAAATGTATTATTTCTATTTAAGAAGTGGCCTTTCGAGGTTTTTCATAGAGCTCAAATTGACCTATCTTAAAATTGGAACATAAAGCTGGGGTCCCTGCAACTCTTTTTTTTTTTTTCCCTTTGAGATAGGCTCACTATGTCCCCCTTGGTAGAGCACTGTGCCATCACAGCTCACAGCAACCTCAAACTCTTGGGCTTAAGTGATTCTCTTGCCTCAGCCTCCCAAGTAGCTGGGACTACAGGTGACTGCCACAATGCCTAGCTATTTTTTGTTGTTGTTGTTGCAGTTGTCATTGTTGTTTATCTGGCCCGGACTGGGTTCAAACCCACCACCCTTGGTGCATGTGGCCAGCACCATAACCACTGTGCAGCAGGCACTAAGCCAAGTCCCTATAACTCTTGATGGATTGGGATTATTTGCCAGGAGCTCTGTGCCAAGCTGACAATTAGCATAACTAGTAGTGTCAGGGTGGCTATGAGTCCAATATTCCACAGAATACCTGTTAGTAGTGAATTCCTTTGCTAGAGACTCCAAATGACAAAATCAACAAGTTTTCCTTGACCAGTGGAAGAACAATGTAAATGTAAATCTGTCCACATAGTTTCACTAAAACTTAATTGGGAAGTAGGACTCTGGAATTTTTATGTCTTATCAGCTACCCCTACTGGCGAAGACATGTTATCATCTTAAACAGGAGCACTGAGACAGGCTTCTGTCCTGGCAGCCAACAGAGATAATGTCCAAAATGGGCTATCATCTACAGAGATAGTGTCAATGATAGTCCATTTTGGACACCAGAGGACTCAGGCCCTCATGTCAAATCTTCGCCTTCTCACTATGGCCAATGGCAGGGAAGTTTGTCTAACTTACACTTCTCTATTTTCTCTTCACCTGGACTGGAAAAATCCCCTCTGGTATTTATGGGATAGGGAAGCACAAAACCATGTAACAGAACAAACAACAGTACATGACACTAGAGTGCTCAAAGAGCGCCACCTGTGGGCGGCACCTGTGGCTCAAAGGGGGTAGGGTGTGGGCCCCATATGCCGGAGGTAGCGGGTTCAAATCTGACCCCGGCCAAAAACTGCAAAAACTGCAAAAAATAATAATAATAATAATAAAGGAGCTCCATTTCCATTGCTATGTGACCTTCCTGTCCTCACTGTGAATCCTGTCCCAATCCCATCAGTTGAGTTTGATCTTTGTGTTTTGTGTGCTTGCTTTTGTTTATTTTCTTCTCTATGGAAGCATAGACTAAGAAGTTTACACTATTGCCAAGGCAAAGGATCACAAGAGACCTAGAGGAGAGTGGAGAGGAGTATACCATGGGTGTGTTTAAGGACTAGGGCCAGGGCATGGGGAGGTGTTATTCTTCTTAAGGTTTTCGCCCTAAAATCTGTCCTTCCTTCTTGTGTCTGTACCTTCCAGCATTTGGAAAGCATTCAGGATCAGAAGCTTCTATATTTTTTGCCACTTTGTAGCCATGCTTCACCCTACTGTTCTTAGCATTTTCATTCACACCTTTTCACATATTTTCCTTGCCCAGGCCACCATAGAAGACAGTATGGCCACTTATATAAAACAGAACTATAAGATTTTGAGTTGCCCCCTCTCCAACATTCCCGAGTAGATTCATCTATTTCCATTAAGTTGCTAAATGGATCTTATATGGTGGGAGGAATCCATGGGTACAGGGAGAGAGTGACACCCTACTAGTATGAAAAAACGAAATGCTACATTTTAAGCTTACTATTGTCCCCTAACCCTCAAGACTTGACAAGAAGAGAATGAAGAACAAATATAGCAGGTTCAGAAAGCTCATTTCCATCTTCCTCCTCCTCACACAGCCTTATCACCAGGTCAGATAGTGCAGGATTACTCTTACTTCACTTCCTTTGAATGATGAATTTGCTACTTGTTCCAGGGAGCTTTCTCATATCTCCCAACTACGGTCTGTGAAAATCTTTCTATTTTCTGCTTACCAAGGTTATAACTTAGAAACCCTCTCTCATCATCAAAATTGTCAAGAATGTGAAAGCTTTTTGATTTTTTCCCCTGTTTACAAGCTAACAAGTTACACTGTCAGTTTCACAGAAAAGCCAGCTCCCAAAGTGAGGTGATATTAAATTGGGTGAGGCAATGACAGGTAACATCAAATAAAAAGAACCATAAGTTGTTAGCTTACTGGGGAAAAAAATCAAATCAGTAGCCACATAACATCAAGTCTGAATAGATTATAAAACAAATTTTTACATATAAATCATGATGTTTTTAAAAAAGCAAACAAGGACATCTCTATGGTCTTAAACTCCTTAAATGAAAGAAAAGACATATTTAATATTTTCTGGGAAGTAACAAATGAGATTATGTTAAAATTGAAAACTTCTGATCAAAAGACAGGGAGAGAAACAGAGTGAGAGGAAGGAAAAATAGCATACATTAAAAAAAATCCTCCTATATATCCATAAGAAAAAAAGGTGGATAATACAGCAGAGGATGGTCAAAATAAAATAACATAGTCTTCCAAAAAGAGGTAATTTAGTATTTTAAGAAGTTCAAAAAACAAGTTCAGCTCTGGCAGATGTGGTGGCTCATTCCTGTAATCCTAGCACTCTGAGAGGCCGAAGCAGGTGGATAGCTTGAGGTCTGGAATTCAAGATAAGCCTGAGCAAGAGTGAGACCCTGGTCCTCTTTTGTGGCTGGGAACCATGGAGTTTGTTGAAGAGAAGAAAAAGAAGGTTCTTGCTGTGCCAGAAACCCTTAGGAAAAAGCGAAATAATTTGGCAGAGCTGAAGACAAAGCATCTGAGAAAGAAGTGTGCCGAAAAGATGCTTTCAAAGGCAAGGAGGAAGCTTATCTATGAAAAAGCTAAGCATTATCATAAAAAATACAGGCAGATGGTGGCGCCTGTGGCTCAAAAGAGTAGGGCGAGGGCCCCATATGCTGGAGGTAGTGGGTTCAAACCCAGCCTCCGCCAAAAACTGCAAAAAAAAAAAAAAAAAAATACAGGCAGATGTACAGAACTGAGATTCAGTTGGCTAGGATGGCAAGAAAAGCTGGCAACTTCTATGTACCTGCAGAACCCAAATCGGCATTGGTCATCAGGATCAGAGGTATCAATGGTGTGAGCCCAAAAGTCTGAAAGGTGTTGCAGCTTCTTTGCCTTTGCCAGATCTTCAATGGAACTTTTGTTAAGCTCAACAAGACTTCCATTAACATGCTGAGGATTGTAGAACCATATATTGCATTGGGGTACCCAAAGCTGAAGTCAGTAAATGAGCTAATCTACAAGTATGGTTATGGCAAGATCAATAAGAAATGAATTGCATTGAGTGATAACAGTTTGAGCGCATGATCTCTTGGTAAATATGGCATTATCTGCATGGAGGATCTGATTCATGAGATCTATACTGTTGGAAAATGCTTCAAAGAAGCAAATAACTTCTTGTAGCCCTTCAAGTTATCATCTCCACGGGGTGAAATGGAGAAAAAGACAACCCACTTTGTAGAAGGTGGAGATGCTGGTAACAGGGAAGATCAAATCAATAGGCTTATTAGAAGAAGGAACTAAGGTATCTGCCCTGATTGTTTTTGTAATCTGGTCAGTTAAGAAACAGTGACTGCTTTCAAATTAAAAAAAAATAATAATAACAGTGAGACCCTGTCTCTACTAAAAATAAAAAATTCTAGCCAGAGGTTGTGGCGGGTGCCTGTAGTTTCAACTACTCCAAAAGTTGAGGCACAAGGATTGCCTGAGCCCAGGAATTTGAGGTTGCTGTGAGCTATGATAAAGCTATAACACAGTACCCACTACTCAAAAAGAAAAAAAAAAGTTCAACTTTTTTAGTTATAAGGGAACTGCAAATAAAGCCTGATATAATCACCTGGCAACCAGGAGATAAACTAAATGTAACAGAAAATATAACATGTTAGCAAGAATGTAGATACATCAGGAAACTTAAATGTCTTTTGGTTGACATGAAAAGTGATGCAAACATTTTGGAAAACTGTTTGGCATATTTTCTAATGCTAAAGAGATGAAAATGGGGCAGTGCCTGTGGCTCAGTGGGTAAGGTGCTGGCCCCATATATCGAGGGTGGTGGGTTCAAAACCCAGCCCCAGCCAAACTGCAACAAAAAAATAGCCAGGCGTTGTGGCAGGTGCCTGTAGTCCCAGCTACTCTGGAGGCTGAGGCAAGAGAATCGCCTAAGCCCAAGGAGTTTGAGGTTGCTGTGAGCTGTGACGCTATAATACTCTACTGAGGGTTAATAAGTGAGACTCTGTCTCAAAAAAGAAAAAAGATGAAAACATACGATACAAGAAAAATATACATAAGTTTTCAGCAGAAATTTGTACATGTGTCACCAATATATTTTCTTTTTCTTTCTTTCTTTTTTTTTTTTTTGAGACAGAGTCTCACTTATTAACCCTCAGTAGCGTGCTCAGCTCACAGCAACCTCAAATTCTTTGGCTCAGGCGATTCTCTTGCCTCTGTCTCCCAAGTAGTTGGGACTACAGGTGCCTGCCATGACACCTGCCTATTTTTATTTTTTGGTTATAGTTGTCATTGTTGTTTGGCAGGCCCTGACTGAATTCGAACCCGCTAGCTTTGTTGTATGTGGTTGGCACCCTAGCCACTGAGCTACAGGCGCAGAGCCACCAATATATTTTCTAGAATTTATATATTGGCACTATTCATAATAGCCCCAAACAAAGCACACTCACCTGTGCATCAGCAGCCGAATAATTATGTTAACTGTCTGATATTTACACAACAGAATTCAATGCTAAAAGTGACCCGCAAAAAATACAAATAAAGTCAAAACAACCAATGCAATTTAAAAAGCCATGTACAAGATTTTCTGCTTCATAATATTTATAGATATTATAAAAGAGGTAACAGTGACCTCTACTGTTAGATGTCAGTATAGTGCTCACCTTTGAGGATAGTAACCCGTTGCAATCTTAAGAATATTCGTATCTGTGGGCTAAAATGTCCTCTTTAAAAAGATCTAAAACATCCTATGCATAATTATGCCATAAGGCAAAGTTTTGATATTTCATTGTGATGTCCACTTATGACCTGTGTGTGTACTTTTAAAGGTGAGAATTTTTTTTTTTTTTGTAGAGACAGAGTCTCACTTTTTCGCCCTCAGTAGAGTGCCGTGCTGTCACACAGCTCACAGCAACCTCCAACTCTTGGGCTTAGGCGATTCTCTTGCCTCAGCCTCCCGAGTAGCTGGGACTACAGGCGCCCGCCACAACACCCTGCTATTTTTCTGATTTGCAGTTGGGCCGAGGCTGGGTTTGAACCTTCCACCTTTGGTATATGGGGCCGGCGGCCTACTTGATGAACCACAGGCGCCACCCTTAAAGGTGAGAATTTTTTAAAAGTTGAAGGTTAAACAGATTAATATTGTTCATAGGCCACAAATATTAAGTCACTTGACATAATTAGAGTTTAACAGAAAGCTTTAATTCCTTGGTTAAAACTGGACATAATAAAATTGAAAAATAGAGCAGGTTATCATGAAGAGCACATCCCAAATAAATCTATCAAGATATTTAACTAAAAATAGACTAATCTGGGTCAGATGCAGTGGCTCGTGCCTGTAATCCTAGTACTCTGGGAAGCCAAGGCAGATGGGTCTGTTGAGACCAAGAGTTTGAGACCAGCCTGAGCAAGAGCAAGACCTTACCTTTTACTAAAAATAGAAAAAATTAGCCAAGCTTTGTGGCAGGCACCTGTAGTTCCAGCTGTTCAGGAGGCTGAGGCAGAAGGATTGCTTGAACTCAAAAGTTTAAGGTTTCTGGGAGCTAGGCTGATACCATGGCCCTGTAGCTTGAGCAACAGAGTGAGACTCTGTCTCAAAAAAAAAAAAAAAAATTCCATGGGCAGTACCTGTGGCTCAGTGAGGAGGGTGCCAGCCCCATATACCGAGGTTGGCGGGTTCAAACTTGGTCCCGGCCAAACTGCAACAACAAAAAGATAGCCGGGCATTGTGGTGGGCACCTGTGGTCCCAGCTACTTGGGAGGCTGAAGCAAGAGAATCACCTAAGGTCAGGAGTTGGAGGTTGCTGTGAGCTGTGATGCCATGGCACTCTACAGAGGGTGATAAAGTGAGACTCTGCCTCTAAAAACAAAAAAACAAAAAAAACAGTGCTAGAGGCTCAGAGTCCAAGGTCCATGTGCCAACATAGTTACTTTCAGGCCAGGGCTCTCTTTGTGAATTACAGATCACAACCTCCTCACATGGCCTTTCCTCTGGGTACATGTGAACAGAGATCTCTACAATATTTTCCTGTTCTTACATGAAGACTGGTGCATGTGTGTGTGTTTGCCTCAACTGACATCCTTTGGTCCAGGTTTCATAGGTGGTTTGTCTTTAAAATGTTTTCAGCATGTCAGGCTGCTTATTTAATATGTGTCTTTATTTTATTTTATTTATTTTTTGAGACAGAGTTTTACTCTGTCACCCTTGGTAGAGTGCCTTGGCACCACAGCTCACAGCAACCTCAAACACTTGGGCTTAAGTGATTCTCTTGCCTCAGCCTCCCAAGTAGCTGGGACTACAGGCACCCACCACAATGTCCAGCTATTTTTTTGTTGTTGTTGCTGTTGCAGTTGTCATTGCTGTCCAGCCTGGCCTGGGCCAGGTTTGAACCCACCAACTTTGGTGTATGTGGCTGGCGCCATAATCATTGTGCTACAGGCACTGAGCCGTGTCTTTCATTTTAATATAGACATTTGTTGCTAAAAATTTTCCACTGAGCAGTATTTTATAGGCTCCTTTAATTTTTGGCATGTTGCATTTTATTTTCATTTATCTCAAAAAATTCTCCAATTGTAATTTGCCCTTTGATTTTTTTGAGTCAGAGCCTCAAGCTATCACCCTGGATAGAGAGTGCTGTGGCATCATAGCTCACAGCAACCTCCAACTCCTGGGCTCAAGTGATTCTCCTGCCTCTGCCTCCCAAATAGCTGGGACTACAGGCCCCACAATGCCCTGCTATGCTTTTGGTTGCAGCCATCATTGTTGTTTGGCAAGCCCAGACTGGATTCAAACCCGCCAGCTCAAGTGTATGTGGCTGGCACTTGAGCCACAGGTGCCGAGCCTTGCCCTTTGATTTTTGATACATTTGTTATTTTAGATTGTGTTGTTTAATTTCCACATATTTGTGAGTGTCACCAAATTTCTTGCTGTCTCTTATGTCTAATTTTCTTTCATTGTTACCACAGAACAAACTTTGTTATTTTTATTCTTTTGATTTTAATGAGGCTTTTTTTTTTTTTTTTTTAACTTTTTACTATACGGTTGAACCTGGAGACTATTCTTTGAGCAGTTTAGAACAATGACTTTTCCATTGCTATTGAATGGAAAGATCTCTCTATGTCTCTTAGGTCTATTTGGTTTTTACTGCTCCTTGTGTTCTGTTCCCTGGTGGGTCTTCTTCTCCCTATGTACTCTATCCATTATTAAAACTAAATATTGAAGTTTTTAAATGTCACTGTTGAATAATCTATGTCTCTTTTAATTTCTGAAAAATGTTTTTTCTTCATGTATTTTTGTAGATCACAAATGTGGCCATAAAAATCAGGAAAGGTTGAGGTTAGAGTTAATTATGACAAAGGTATGGTTGGTGGTAAGGCACAATGGCTCACACCTGGAATTCTAGCACTCTGGAGGCAAAGGTGGGAGAATCAACTAAGCTTAAGAATTAGAGAGCCAGGTGGGTTTTATGCCTATAATCCTAGCACTCTGGGAGGTTGAGAGTGGTGGATTGCTTGAGTTCACAAGTTCAAGATGTTGTGGGAACCGAGATGCGAGGGACATTAGCTTTGCCCCAGGTGCAGATCTTGTACCTATAATTATTAGGGGAATGCAAGAAACAGACTACACACTCTCCAGGTGGTGTGTAGCAAATTAACTTTATTTCTGACTACCTTATATACTTTTGCAGTCATGTGCACACTTAATCTGTGATTTACTATATTTATTATTTAACTTTAAATTTAAGTGGCAGATATCCTGTCCTGGAAAACAGCACAATACTCTTTTACTTTTAGGTCTTAAGAAATCTACATAAAAATAAGAGAGACAGAGCTATAGGGGAACTATTTCCTCATGTACTCAACAAGTTAACCTTAAATGGG
>CAUYON010040959.1:0-118771 GCA_963573935.1 Arctocebus calabarensis
TCCCTTTGTGTTCGTCATTTTGGTGAATTACTGGAAGATGGTGTCTCCGGCCGAAAAGCAGTACTGAATAATTTTAGAGTGGATTTATGCCATTGTTAGCTATAGAGTTGCCTAATTCATTTAGGGTAAAGTGTAGTAATGCAGACTTTATTCCTCCCTTGGGAAGATGACTGCACATACCAAGGCATTCTGAGAGAAGACCAGGGACCTTCAGAACCCCGTAGGGCAAAGCTCTTCTAGAGCTGGCAACCATGAAACTGCAACTGCAGTCAGGGATTCCACACAGAGGGGATGAGGGGTGGGTGGGGGGTGTGGAAGAGCACAGAAAATCCTGTGGATTTGTCATTCAGGATCAAAACAGAGGAAAGGTCCCAAATGCATAAGTGTTCAAGAAAAGATTGAGAACAGAACAGATTGACTGCAAAATATGCTAAAGTACTATATGCATATTTTAGGCCTATTGTATTATATTTCAGGCTGTGCACATGGCTCATGCCTGGAATCCTAGCACTCTCAGAGACCCAGGAGGGAGGATTGCTTAAGCCTAGGAGTTTGAGGTTGCTGTGAGCCAGTCTGATACCACTGTATTCTATCCTGGGGCAACAGAGTAAGACTGTCAAAAAGAAAAAAAAAGTGAAGACAACCTATTTCTCAGTAAAAGAAAGGACAAAATGAACTCCAAATTGCTCATGGAGGTATTCGGTACTGCAGGTAAAATCACTGAACTAGATCTTCATGTACTGGTAGCAATGTGGATACACTGAATTTGAGAAGCAGGTTGTGAAATGGTGCACTTAGAGTATTCTATTTGCATAAAGTTTTATTTATTTTATTTTGTGAGACAGTCTCGCTTTGTCATCCTCGTAGAGTGCTATGGTATTATAACTCTCAGCAATCTGAAACTCTTGAGCTCAAATGATCCTCTTGCCTCAGCCTCCCAAGCAGCTGGGACTACAGGCGCCCACCACAACACCTGGCTCTTTTTTTTTTTAAGAGACAAAGTCTCACTTTGTTACCCTTGGCAGAATGTCATGGCTTCACAGCTCACAGGAACCTCCAGCTCCTGGGATTAGGCCATTCTCTTTGCCTCAGCCTCGCGAGTAACTGGGACTACCAGTGCCCGCCACAACACCCAGATATTTTTTTGTTGCAGTTCGGCCAGGTCCGGGTTTGAACCCTCCACCTTCGGTATATGGGACCAGCACCCTACTCACTGAGCCACAGGCACTGCCCAACACCTGGCGCTTTTTTAGAGAAGAAATCTCGCTCTGGCTCAGGCTGGTCTTGAACTGAACTCAAGCAATAAACACGCCTTGGCCTCCCAGAGTTCTGGGATTACAAGAGAACTGTAACATGCCCAGCCATACATAAAAGTTTTAAAACACACAAAAATAGTAAATTCTGTTTAGAAATGCATTTGTAATATGTAACAGGAGAAGAAAAACATACATAGGGATGATTTACACCATCCTTGGGACAGTAGTTACCTCTGGGGAGAGAGGGAGAGACAGACAAATGGGGTTTTAGCTATTTCCTTTTTTTGTTGAGACAGAGCCTCAAACTGTCGCCCTCAGTAGAGTGCTATGTAATCACAGCTCACAGCAACCTCCAACTCCTGAGCTCAAGTGATTCTCTTGCCTCCACCTCCCAAGTAGCTGAGACTACAGGCACCTGCCACAATGCCTGACTATTTTTTGGTTTCAGCCATTATTGTTGTTTGGTGGGCTCGGATTCGAACCTGCCAGCTCAGGTGTATGTGGCTGGCGCCTTAGCCGTTTGAGCTACAGGTGCCGAGCCAGTTTTAGCTATTTCTATAAAATTTTGTTTTATTTTATTTTATTGATTTATTTATGTATTTATGGATGATTTATTTAGAGACAGAGCCTCACTATGTCTCCCTGGGTAGAGTGCTGTGATGTCACAACTCACAGCAACCTCAAACTCTTGGCTTAAACAATTCTCTTGCCTCAGCCACCCAAGTAGCTGACACAACAGTCACCCGCCACAACGCCTGGTTATTTTGTTGTAGTTGTCAGGCCCAGGCCTGGTTCAAACCTGCCACCTCCGGTGTATGTGGCTGGTGCCCTAGCCACTGAACTACAGGCACCGAGCCTATTTATTATTATTATTTTTTTGTATTAAATCATAACTATGTACATTACTGCAATCCTGGAGCACAATATGCTGACTTCATATACATTCTGAAATATTTTCATTGAACTTTTTTATTATTTTTGAGACAGAATCTCACTATCTCATCCTCAGTAGAGTGCAATGGCATCACAGCTCACAGCAACTTCAAACTCTTGGGCTTAAGCTATTCTCTTCCCTCAGCTTCTCAAGTAGATGGGACTATAGGTACCTGCCAGTGGCCGGCGCCCTAACCAATGAGCAATGGGCACGGAGCCCAAAATTTTATTTCTTTTTTTTTTTTTTTGTAGAGACAGAGTCTCACTTTATTGCCCTGGGTAGGGTGCCGTGGCGTCACACTGCTCACAGCAACCTCCAGCTCTTAGGCTTAAGCGATTCTCTTGCCTCAGCCTCCCTAGTAGCTGGGACTACAGGCGCCCGCCAGAGCGCCCGGCTATTTTTTTGTTTTGCAGTTCAGCCGAGGCCGGGCTTGAACCCGCCACCTTCGGTATATGGGGCCGGCGCTCTACTCGCTGAGCCACAGGAGCCGCCCGGCAGGAGAATTTCTTGAGCTCAAGAGTTGGAGGTTGCTGTGAGCTGTGAGCACTCTACCCAGGGTGACAGCTTGAGGCTCTGTCTCAAAAAAAAAAAAAAAAACTACTGCTCCTGGGCAACTCCTCTGTCTATAACTTTCTTTTTTAATTTTTATTTTTTTTTATTTTTAATAACTTGAAGAGGCAGCAGTGGGACCATTTTGAGCCTCAGGTCCAACTCCTGAGGAGAGGGGAGGTGAGGAATCAGCCAGCCCAGGGAGGAACCTTACTATCAGAGAAGAAGCCTATTAGGAACCTCCTTAGGGCTACTCCTTTCTGCGTTTTGCGTCAGCATCATATTACAACCCAGGATGCTTTGCAGATGGCATCCCTAGAGCAACCAATCAGAAGCCCCCTAGTCACCCCTGTTCCTGCACAGACCAATTCTCAACACTACCCTAGGTTTTACCTTAGGAGAGTATCCTTGCCTTTTATTTCAACCCATAATGCATCACACCAAAGAGTATAAAACCTGCTTTCACTCTCACCTTGTGGTCATCCTCTGCGCAGAGGCACAGCCGGGCATATGCTTGAATAAAGACACTCCTTTGTTCTTACATATGTGTCTGGTGGTCTCTCAGTGGCAGAATTTGATTACAACAAACTGTGGGTATAATAGTTGTATATCTGTATAAAGTACATGTGATGTTTTGATACAGGTATACAATGTGAATTAATCAAATATTGTAATTAAGATATCCATCACCTCAAACCATTACCCTTTCTTTATATTAAGGACATTCCACTTCCACTTCCTTACTTTTAAGTATATCCTAACTTAATCATTGTTATAGTCACTTTGTTATGCTATCAAATATTATTTTTTTCTATCTAAATGACCATTTTTTTGTGCTCATTAACCATCCTCACTTTGACCCCCCTCCCCACTACCTTTCCCAGTCCCTGGTAGCCATCCTTCTATTCTCCATCTCCATGAAATCAGTTGTTTTTAGTATTTATCTTCTACCTATGCATGAGAAAATGTAAGATTTGTCTTTCTGTGCTTGGCTTATTTTAGTCAACATAATGTTCTTCAGTTACATCAATACTATTGCAAATGGCAGGATTTCTAATTTTTGAGGCTGTACAATATTCCATGGTGTCTGTAAACTATACTTTCTTTATCCATTCATATGTTGATGGAAACTTAGGTTGATTTTAAGTGAATATGACTATTATAAATAGTTCTGGAATATGTTAAAAATGGCTTTTAATGAAAAGATAGCATTAATGAATGCTAGGAAGGATGTAAAGAAAGGGGAGCTTTCAGAAATGATTGGTAAGAATGTAAATTGGTGCATCCACTATGGAGATCAATATGGAGGTTCCTCAGAAAAGTGAAAATAAAATTACCATATGACCTAGTAAACTCAATTCTGGGTATATATCCAAAGGATGGGAATTCAGTATTTTGAAACGACATCTACATTCCTAGAGCTTTTAATTTTCCATCCTACTAATGTGGAAGAGATTATCCTAACTTTACCTGTTTTCTAGGAAGAAACCCACCTGCTTCAGAAGATCCTATCACAAGATCCAAGCAAAGCTCTTTTTTTTTTTTTTTTTCCATTGGTGGGAAGTTAGATGAGACAAGAGGTGATGGGAAAGTCATTGCTGGAGCTGAGTGATAGTGTAAAGAGGGCTTATGTTTTCAGAGACAGCAAAGTATGGGGACATGGGGCAAGGGAACCAACCATTCCCATCTAGAATGACAGAAGCTACTGTCTGTATCTGAAATAAAATTATTGTGTAAGGAAAAATAGAATTGTAGAATATCAGAATGTCCAGTCCTGGTGTTGCATTTATATGGAAAGAAGGGAACCCAAAGTAGGAATTAGAGGCTGTGAGTTAGATTCAGAGTACTTGCTTCCTTGTAAGCAAATCAATAAAAACTTGTTGTTGACATGTATTTGCTTGTTTATGATCTTTGTTACCCATTCTCTGCTTCTTGACTGCACTTCAACATCTGAATGTGTCACATAATTGATGGATAGATAAATGAAATATGACTGTTCCGTATAACATCCACTGAAAATATTCATGGATATCAATGTAAAATTGAAGTAACATGTCCTATTTTTCTGAGTAGGCTTATGTTTAAGTGCAAGTAAGTCCATCAGTTATGAAGCAGAGTTTCTGATATAAATTGATAAGTAGTTAAGAGTTTTCATCTATTGTTCTACCTCCAGAGCAAGGAGGTAAAATGGATATGGTTTCAATTTGAGGGCAGGACAGGAGCCTACTGGCAATGTGATTTTCTTTACCTCCTGTTCACTACCATCTCTCTCTTCATCTAAGCATGTTCAGTCTTCCTCAACTGATAATACAGCCAGTACTCAAATGCCTGAATATCTTATTTAAAATTCTGGCAAAGCCATTTAACCTCCCTATGAATGAATCTCTATGGCCAAACTATTGCAAGTTTTTAAAACATTAGCTTAATTCCATCCTCTGGTTATCCACAAATTTTCTATGAAACACAACTAGGCCACTTTTCATTTTCTATTTGGTCACTTAGAATTAGAGATGCCTGATACCATTGCTCTTCAAGCTTATAGTGAAGAACTCTGTTGAGTCTTCATAGCATGATCCCGTTGCTTGAGGAAGGATATTTGTTTTCATTTTCTGTTATTTTAAAAATATATTATATAGAGAGAAAAGTTTACAAATCATAATAGCACAGCTTGATAATTACTGAAAAGTAAACACATCTGTGTAACTACTATACAGATTGAGAAATATAAGATTACTAGTTTTCCAAAAGATGCCTCAGGCCCATCCCAGATGTTAGTGCTCCAAAATAAACTTGATTCTGACTTGTATAACCATTGATTAGTTTTTCTCATTTTCATTTTTACATGACAGAAATCACACAGCATTTATATCCTCATATCCAGCTTTAGTATTCAAATTTGGGACTCTAAGATGCATGTATGTTATTCAGGTATGTACATAAATTTAAATTTCATAGCATTAATATATGGGGTGACTATATAAAAAATTATATTTTTCATTTTATACTGGACATTGATTTCTACCTTGGGCTGTCATGAATAATTTTTCTGCACATTTTTGACCAAATCCACTGCTCCATATAATATATACTTATGTTAAATTTATGCATCAAAATTCCCCTTTGTAAAATTAATAAAAGTGCACAAGATGGGAATGGTAAGATATACATATACACATACATATATACATATATATATACGTACACACATGCATATATAGTTATTTACATATGTACCCAGAGAGTGCCAAAAATATATACCCATTTTAAGAAAGGATAAAGCTTTTAAAATTGTAATATTCAACATATACCAATTACAAAAGATGAATACAAGTCACACCGAGCAGCACTTCTAATTACAAAAGTCAAACATGACTTGATTATTAAAAATTTTAGACGCTTATGTATAAAATTATGTCAGATAAATAAGTTCACAAGCTCATCCTAAAAAAAGTGCTACATACCTCATTTCTGAATATCATTATATCATTATAGGCACAAGATGGTCTAGGGGACTATTTCGAAGGTGACTGCAATGACATTCAGCAATGAAGCATGTAGTACTTTTCTATGATGAGTTCCTGAACTTAATTGTCATTAAAATATATATATATGTGTGTGTATGTGTGTGTCACACACTCATATATACAGTGTGAGTCAGTTCCTTGGTGTATATATATATATATACACACACACACACAAACACACACACAGATATCTAGCTTTCTTTCCTATAATTGCTTACTACTCAAGAGTCATATAGCTGAGGGTCATGAAGATTCTTAGCTTTCTTCATTACTCCTCTAGATAACATCACTCGTGTAAAACCTAAGACTGGTTTTTAAGATATCCTCTGGTGCCTGCATTCTGGTGGAAAGGCTGACCCTCCCAGACCAGCTATACATGCCAAGGAACTGACTCAACTGGTACTGGGACCACATCCAAGAACTGACTCAGTAGTAAATATTATTTTTAAACCCGTATAGCCTTTCTGAGCCCAGCCAATGACCAGAAAAATCGCCTCATCTTTTGCTTACTAAACTGTCTTCAAAAATCCTTTCTCCCAGATTCTTAGGAGACAGATTTGAGAACTTCCTCTCATCTTCTCATATGACACCTGTGATATTAAACTCTTCCTCTGCTGTATCCTCTGCTGTCTTGGTGTATAGTCTTCCTCTTAAGTAGAAGACAATGAACCTAGTAAAGTGTTTTCAATTGGTCATAAGGAATGCATATATTAAACTTAGAAGATTACACAAACAATTGAACTGATTGTATTAATTGAAATTCTCACTGACATTGTATGGGAATTCCAGCTGCATCCCACCTTCACTAACATTTTTTATTTGCAAGTATTTTGTTTTATTTTACTCTTATGTTGTTTAAGTGGATGGATGTAGTGAATTTCATTGATTGAGTTTGAAATGTTAGAAAAAACAGTGTTTCTGTAATTAATAAATATAGTCATGGGGCATTATCATTTGTATACAGTAGTGGTTTTGTGCACTATTTTTTTTTTAATTTAGCAGTTGTTGTTTATGAGAAAGATTGGCTAGTGACATTACCGTCTTTTTACCAGGTGTTTTGATATCATGGTATTCCTGACCTTAAAAAGCAGTTTGAGAATTTTTTTTCCACATTATTTTTTCTCTAAGGTATTTTGTGAAATATTGATGTTGTTTATTTTTTAAGTGTTTAGAAGAATTCACTGCTGATCTCTTTTGGGCCTATTAATTGGGGGAATGTTAAACTATGGGGGAAGAAACAAGACCAAAAGTGTGTATTTTTGCCTCTCACACAGCCAACTCTGCTATACACAGTTCCTCTAGTCACCAAAATGTGTGGGGAATTTCTGCCCACCAGTAACCAATTAATTTTGGTGCAGACAGCAGTGGTCTCTAACAAAATTCAATATTGTGCTATCTACCTGGACATGGTATTGTGAAGGCTATGGGGACGAAAGCCCTTGGCCCCCTAAAGTTTCACCAAAAAAAATCACTGATATAAAGTATATTGATTAAGAGGAGAAAAGGACAAATTTATTCAATGTTTTTATACATAGGCCTTCAGAATAAAGGCTCAATCCTTCTATAAGGTACAGAACTTAACCAAAGTATGGCTGAATGGATTGTGACAAAATAGGTTTTAATGCCAGGTCAAGTTATAGCAAAGTTGGTCTAGTTATGTAGATGAAACCTCACAAGCAGCATCCCTCAGAGAAAATAGATGGTAAATGCTTCTTTTCAGACCTTTAAAGGTAGCAGGTTCTCCATTAATCTTGCCAAGACTGATGAGAAATGACGTGGCTGAGTTAATGGAGACATCTAGAAATGCAGATTTTCCCTTACAAAGACAGCTTTACAGTGCTATTTCCCTCTGCTACAGGGAAATGACACTGCATTTGACCTACAGCAGCCATCTCCACATACACCAAGGAAATAAAATCGGGAGTAAAATATTCTGATTTCCTACAAGGCTCTGTCCCATAAGACTGTCTCAAACTTCAGAAGCCAAAGCACAGGTTTCTGATTGACTGGCTATAAATCGGGGGCTCCCACAGCCCTCTCATTAGGTTCAATTACTTTGCTAGACCCAATCATAGAACTCAAGAAAACATGTTAACATTTACTGGTTCATTATAAAAAAAATGTTGCAAAGGACACTGATGAACAGCCAGATGGAAAAGATACATAAGTACAAGGATGGGACCCTCTAAGCCTGTCATACTCCAGGGAATTGTCCCGTTTAGCTGTGCAAAGACTCTGAATTCAGTCTTTTTGTGTTTTTGGAGGCTTCCTTATATAGGCACATAGATGATTAAATTATTAGTTATTGGTGATCACCTCAACCTTTAGCCTCTTTCTTCTGCTAGATTGTTGGGGGGGGTGGGGCTGAAAGTCTCAACCTTGTAATCCTGACTTGGTCTTTCTGGATGAAGGAGCCAAGTATATGATTTACAACATTATAGGGACAAATTCCTACCCATTCTTATCAATTTCTGCATAGGGTCCAAATTTTAGCACATATTGTATTTAGAGGAATTTGTCCATTTTATGCAGATTTCCAAATATTTAGCATATAGATGTTCATAATAGTATTTAATTTTATAAAATTTAATTAATGTTCCCTTTTTAATTTGAATATTGGTAACTTGTGAATTAGTTTGGTGATCATTCATTTTAGAAATTTTACTATAATTTTCAAAGATAATAACCATTGGCTTTGTTGATCAACTCTACTGTAAATTTATTAGATACCTTATTTTCTCCTTTCTCTCATTTTTATTAGATTTAATCTGTTACTTTTATTGTAATTTCTTTCAAAATACAATTTTACTCATATTCCACAAGTGTTTTTTGGTTCTCTTTATTCTTCCTTGGACTAAACTTTATTTAGAAATCCATTGTTTGATATCCAAATATTTTCATTTGTTATAAATTATCTTCATAGTAATAATTTTCTGTTTGGAAGTTGAGTTAACAGTTGATTTGTACTTTTATATAGTCCTAAAAAGATCTGTACAGGGCAGCGCCTGTGGCTCAGTAGGTAGGGCGCCAGCCCCATGTACCAAGGGTGGCGGACTGAGGCCCAGCCCCAGCCAAACTGCAACAGCAAAAAAACAGCCGGGCATTGTGGGTGCCTGTGGTCCCAGCTACTTGGGAGGCTGAGGAAAGAAAATCTCCTAAGCCCAGGAGTTGGAGGTTATGGTGAGCTGTGTGATGCCATGGCACTCCACCGAGGATGAAAAAATGAGACTCTGTGTCTACAAAAAAAATAATAATTAAATAAATAAATAAATAAATAAAAGGTCTGTACAAGAATGATGCTTGTAGCATTCTTTTACAGTAAGTCAAGAAATGGATAGAAATATACTTGAAACAAAGAGTATGTACACCTATACTTTACTATTGAAGTTGTTTATTGAGTAACCTGTTATTGCTGAGATTGAGGCACTTAGTGCAATGGAAGAAAAGCACACCCAGGAGGGAGCTATATAACCAACATGTTATAGGGAGACCCAAAGATGTTTCTTTTCTGAATTGAAGTGGTCATTAACATGCACATCCTGAGAGCATATTGGAGACAAGGGTGTTGTGCTTAATATTCCTGCTACCCTTTTATTATTTGTGCTGTATTTCATATCCTATATTTTTCTTAGAACTATGTAAATTTGGCATTGCTAAACTCTTTTGTCCTGTATTTTTTATTATTATTAAATCCAAGACCACTGAGTCTCATCAAGTTAAATGGTCAATACTTCCAAATGTCTTGAGGCTTGCATTATGGATCAGCATATTGTTAATTTTGGAAAGTTTTCTAAGTGCACCTGATAAAATAGGGCCACAAGATGAGAACTGTGAAAGAGGACTGAACGCTGTAAAGGTGTAAGCACACTTAAAAACCAAGCAGCTATTGTTCCCTGGCTTGCTTTCCTATAATTACTAATCAAGAGTCACATAACTGAGGGTCGTAAGATTATTAGATTCCTTAATTGCTCCCATAGATAACATCACCCTTATGAAACCTAAGGCCAGTCTTTGCAGGACCAACTTACCCAAGCAGATCAGTGGCCCATAGCAAGAAATTAATTCACATGGCCTTGTAATACCCACCCAAAAACTGACTCAGCACAAGAAGACAATTTCTACACCTTTAAGGGTTCCCCTCTAACTCAACCAATCAGAAATATCCATGCACTAGACTGTGGTCCACCAAACCATCCTTAAAAACCCTAGCCTTCAAATTAGTGGACAGGAGGATTTGAGAAATTTCTCCTGTCTCCTCGACTGGTGCCCTGAAATATTGAACTCTTTCTCTGTTACAACTCCTGCTACCTCATTGTATTGACTCCTTTCCTTGCAGTGGGCTATACAACTTGGTTGGGTGGTAACAGTGTTCTTTGTGCACTTGAAAAAAAAATGTGTATTGTGCAGTTTGGAAGTTCAGGCTTCTATATGTATCAATTAAGTCAACTTAGTTTTTATGCATATCCTTGCAGAATTATGTGCCTAGTTGTTGTTCTATTAGTTTCTGAGGAAGGTGCTTCAATCTCTTCCATTCTGATTGTAAATATATCTATTTCCACTTTTATAACTTTACTTTTTTCTTTCATATTTTGAGGCTGTTATTAGATGTCTAAAATTTTATCATGCAATTTATTCTGTAAGACAGATCATTTTATCTTTATGAAATACATCTTTTATAATACAGGGTAGGCATAACATTCACGTGCAATTTAAAATAGTTTAACATAATAAATTGCACATGACTTTATGTCCACCTGCATATGCTATCTGAAAGCTACTTTATCTGGTATTAACATGGCCATGGAAGGTTCTTTCAAATGATGTTGCATATCATGTCTTTTTCTTTCTTTACCTTTCGAACCTATATTGTTGAAGAAACAGTTTAGTTTTTGTTCTTTTAACCTAGTCAAGTAATTACTAACTAATTTAGTTTTCTTTATTTCTGTTGAAAAACTAGCCATTAGTCTGACTATTTGCTCTTTTGAACCTATTGTGTCCTGCTTTTAGGATTTTTTTTTTTCATCTGTGAATTTGAGCAATTTTGATCCATAATACCTCATTGTGACATTATGATAAATATTCTACTTTGTATTATTAGAACTTTCAGAATCTGCAGTTCCATGAATATAATCATTTTGTAAAATCTCTACAAATAATTTTCAAATATTGCTGTTCTTTCATTCTATTTCTTCTTTCTTCACACTTTAAACTCATGAATGCTAAAAGTGTTTCCTCTGCCTCATGAATCTCTAAGCTTTATTCTGTTCTTAATCAGTTTTTCCTTCTGCAAGTTTTGCTATGATATTACCTAGTATCCGGTTAATTCATCCTTTCTTTTTTTTCTAATTTATAGCTTAGCTGATTTATATAATAAATTTTATTTATTATAGATTTTAATTGAAATATTATAATTGCATGCTTTTTATTTTCTTATACATTTTCTTCACAGATATTTTAAAGTTCATGACTAATAAAACACATGACTGACTGCAGGTTATCTGTTCCTATTGGCTGTCTTTTGGTTTGTTTTCAGTCTGTTGTTCCTATCTCTTATTATGCTTCTCTCTTCATACTTTAAACTCATGAATGCTAAAAATATTTTTCTTTATATTTTTTATTTTTATTTTATTAATTTTTTTTCAAGACAGAGTCTCACTCTGTGGCTATGTTTATAGTGCCATGGCATCATAGCTCACAGACTCCCAGGCTCAAGTGATCCTCTTACCTCAGCCTCATAAGTAGCTGGGACTACAAACATCAGCCACAACACCAAGCTATTTTTTTTTTTTGTCTATTTTTAGGAGAGACAGGGTCTCCTCTTGCTCAGGCTGGTGTCAAATTTTTTAGCACAGTAACTTATACAGGAGAAATCCATGCCCTCAGCCTCCCAGATTGCTAGGATTACAGGTGTGAGCCACCCCACCTGGCTTGTAATTTCTTTTTAAATTCTGGACTGAGTGTATGGACCATTGTAGAAGCTGTAGATGTTGTGTATTTTCCTTCCTCTAGAGAGCATATAATTTTCTTCTAGAATATCACTGAGGGATAGGGGACAGAGCATTATGGGGGACTAGAGACAGGTTCTTTGTAGCTGTATGTGGTGAGACTGGGGAGAAAAGACTCCAGGCACCTTTGGCTTGTGGGCTCTGCCAAGAGACATCCCTTGGAATTCACATGGAGGCAGCGGGAGATTTGAAGACCCCAAGAGGAGTACAGAATCAGTGGAGACGTAGCAATTATTTGCATGCCAGCAGAAGTCAGTTGTTGTGGGTATGGCTATGGCAATGGCAGCGGCAGCAGCAAAAGTTTGGAGACAAAGAAAGCCTGCCCTGTAAGGTTTTTTTTTTTGACCTGGGCTCTTGGTTGAGTTACCTTGGGAGAGCTTGAGAGAGTGAGTGAGTGCTTTTTCCATAGCGCCCATGGGCTGAGAGTGAGCCCCTGGGTGAAGCGGAGCTTTCATTGTTCAACTACAGACTGGGCACAGGCATTGTGGGAAAGCTGCTTTGCAGGCTGGCCCTCAGGGTCCTAATGAGGCTGGTTCTGGCACATCTGATAAGTGCTGCAGCCAATTCTGGGGAAATATAAGCAACATATGCTTTCCTGGGAAAGCCACTGCATGACCAAGGGACACAATTTGGAAAGATCAAGACATGTCTATTAAGCAGGCTGAAGAGAGTTTCAGACTCCCGCTCTGAGGGGATTGAGGACAAAGAAGTCAGGAAGATGCAACCATGTCTCCTAGGCAAGACCGAGGCTTCCAGTATCCATCTTATACAGCTGTATCAGCATTGTGATTAGCATCTCATATGCCAGAAGAACACCTGTTGCATATATATATGTAACATTTTTTATATACTAAGTACTTCTTTCTTTTCTAAAATTTTTTTTCAACTTTTTACCCCTAGATTTTTCTTTTTTCCTTCTTTGTTCTCATGTAATTATAACTTTTTGTTGTTTCCTTCTTTAATAATAAGGATTTAATTTTTGCTAGTGTTTCTTCCCTTATCATTCTTTTCCCCCTTATTTTATCACATAAGTTTTTTTGATTATTTGTTTTGTTTTTATTTATAAAATTTTTGTTTTTCTTCTATATTTGGTAGAGGTGGGGTCATGTGTCTGATAAGGCTGGCAAACAGCTTCAGGCATTGAGGGATAGATCCAATCTGGCTCCCCAGAGGTTAATTTTTGCTGTTGTGGGTCAAATACCCTCCTATACATCATTATTACTACCATCTCTCTATTTCTGTTCCTCTCTTCTTTTTGTAAATCTTCCATTTCATCCCCCTTTACCTTTCTCTTTTCTATTTTTATTTCTTGATTTTTTTTATTCTTTCTTTCTTTTAGTCCTTTACAGAAAGTTCACTTCAACATCTTAAGTTAGATGAACAGGAACTTATACAGGAGGAGAAAATGACAAAAAAAAATTAGGGCAAGGAAATAGATAATAAGAAATCACTCATAAGGAAGAAATAGTAGAAAAATCTTGGCAACAGGAAAAAATGGAACAGAGCAAGCCTGCCAACGAATCATAAGGTAGCTATTGCAGAAGATTACATCTATAGAAATTAATGCTAGAAATAACAGAAAGGTAGTTTAAAATATGAATGGTCAAAACAATGAAGGATATCATTGAGAAAGTGGAGAATGACAAAAAGGAAATCCAAAAACAATCAAATAAGAGATGAACTATATGAAGAATATAGAAGGGACATATTGGAGCATATGGAATTGAAGCAGTCAATCCAATCAGGGAACTTAAAGGTGTGGTAGAAAGTATCAATAATATATTAGATCATGCAGAAGAAAGAATTTCAGAGGTAGAGAATAAAGCTCTGCAACTAACACAGGCAGTTAAAGAGGCAGAAAAAAAAGAGAGAGAAAGCAGAACATTCGCTGAGGAAATTATTGTACTTCATGAAGCATTCAAACATATGAGTTGTAGGTATCCCAGAAAGGGAAGAAGAATGCCCCAGGAATGTAAGCCCTACTAGAGTAATCAAATGAAAAATTCCCAAGTATTACTAAAGATTCTGACACACTCCTTTCAGAGGGATATTGAACCCAAGGTTGTCTCAACACAAACAGAGCTTCTCCAAGACAAGACACTTTGTCATGAACTTGTCCAAAGTCAAGATGAAAAAGAAAATTCTGAAAGCAGCCAAGAGTAAGCACCAATTGAACTACAGGGGGAAATCTATAGGGTGATGGCAGACTTCTCAAATGATAGTTTAGAAGCCGGAAAGCAATGGTCATGTACCTAAAAGAATTGAAATTATACCTTGTATCTTCTCAGACCACAAGGTGATAAAGGTGGAAATCAACTCCAACAAAAAGTTTTATTTCCACACAAAGGCATGGAAACTAAACAACCGTATGCTGAATGACAGCCAGGTCAAGGAAGAGAAAAAACAGGAAATCATTAACTTTCTTCCTTGAGCATAACAACAATGAAGACACAAGCTTCCAAAACCTCTGGGACACTGCAAAAGTAATCCTGAGAAGGAAATTTATCACATCAGATGTCTACATCTGAAAAACAGAAAGAGAGCACATCAACAACCTAATCAACCATCTTAAAACACAAAAAGAAGAGAAATCCAATTTCAAACATAGCAGAAGAAAAGAAATAATCAAAACTAAATCAGAAATAAATAAAATTGAAAACAAAAGAATCATTCACAAAATTAATGAAAAAAAGTTATTTATTCAAAAAGATAAATAAAATAAATAATTAGCCAGATAAACCAGAAATAGAAAAGCAAAATCTTTAATAACTCTAGTCAGAAACAAACAGGGGGAAATAATAACTGATACCCCAGTGATATAAGAGATTATTTCTGACTACTACAAAAAACTTTATGCCAAGAAATTTGACAATGTGAAGTAGATGGACCAATACCTGGAATCACACCATCTCCCTAGACTTAACCCGGAAGAAATAGATCTCTTGAACAGACCATTATCAAGCATGCAGATTGAAGAAACAATAAAAAATGCTTCCAACAACAACAACAACAAAAAAAAAACCCTAGAAAAGATAGCTTCACATCAGAATTCTATCACATCTTCAAAGATGAGTTTGTACTTACACAGCAGAACCCGTTCTAAAACATTGAGAAGGAAGGATCCTTCCCCACCATGTTCAATGAAGCAAATGTCACCTTGATTCCAAATCCAGGAAAGACCCAACTAAATAGAAGAACTACAGAATGAATACTACTAATGAATATCAATGCACTAATAAATACTACTAATGAATATCAATGCACTAATGAACTACTAATGAATATCAATGCAAAAATACTCAGCAGAATCTTAGCTAATGTATTGCAGCTACACATTTAAAAAATTATACATCACAATCAAGTAGACTCCATCTAAGGGATACAAGACTGGTTTAACATATGCAAATCCATAGATGTAATACACCATATCAATATAAGCAAAAACAGACAATATGATACTCTCAATAGATGCAGAAAAAGCTTTTGACAAAATTCAGCATCCTTTTCTAATAAAAAACTTAAGAAAATAGGAATAGGTGGCACATTTCTTAAGCTGATTGAGTACATCTATGACAAACCACAGCTAATGTCATACTGAATGAAATAAACTGAAAGCTTTTACACTTGGAAATGGAACCAGACAAGGATGTCCACTATCATCACTATTATTCAACATTGTGTTGGAAGTTCTATCTAATGCAATTAGGCAAGAAAAGGATATAGGGGCATCCAAATGGGGGCAGAGGAAGTCAAACGCTTGCTCTTTGCTGATGATATGCTCTGATCCTTTAAAAACCCCAGAGACTCAACCACAAAACTCTGGAAGTGATAAAGAAATACAGTAATGTCTCAGGCTATAAAATTAATGTCCAAAAATCAGTAGCCTTTGTATATGCCAATAACAGCCAAGTTGAGAAGCAAATCAAGGACGCAATTTCCTTCACAGTAGCATCAAAGAAAATGAAATCCCTAGGAATATATATTTAAAAAAGAGGTGAAAGATGATTTCAAAGAGAATTATGAAACCATAAGAAAACAAATTATAAAAGACACTAATGATTAGAAAGACAAACCATGCTCTGTATGGCAAGAATCAGCATTGTCAAAATGTCTATTCTATCAAAAGCAATCTACAGATTCATTGCAATCCCCATTAAAATACCAACAATATATTTTGAAGAACAAGAAAAAAATAGTACTTCATTTTGTCTGGAACCAGAAAAAAACCTGTACACCTCACGCTATTCTTGGTAATTAAAACAAAGTCTGAGCGATCACCCTACCAGACTTTAGGCTATATTACAAGTCCACAGTCATCAAAAGAGCATGACACTGACATAAAAATGAGACCTAGACATATGGAGCAAAATATAGAACCAAAACATGAAACAATTATCTACTCACCATCTCATCTTTGATAAACCAAACCAAAGCATAGAGTAGGCAAAAGAATCCCTATTCCACAAATGGTACTTGGAGAATTGGATAATCACATGTAAATGACTGAAATTGGATGCACACCTTCCATCACTTATAAAAATTGACTTGAGATGGATAAAAGAGCTAAGTCTAAGGCACAAAATGATAAAAATCTTAGAAGAAAGTATGGGAAAAACTCTTGAAGATGTTGGATAGAAGAAAGATTTTGTGAAGAAGACTTCAGTGGTGATAGCAACAACAACAAAAATTAACAAATGGGACTTAAGTTGAAAAGCTTCTGTACAGCTAAGGATACAACAAGTAAAGAAAAAAGACAATCTTCAAAATGGGAAAAGATATTTGCTTTGTATGAATCTGACAAAGGGATGGTATCTAGAATCTACAGAAACCTCAAATTAATCAACAGAAAAAGAAACAACAATCCCATCTGTAACTGATATAGATATAAACAGAACCTTCTCTGATGAAGACAGACAAATGCCTAACAAACATTTGAAAAAAATGCCTATCATTTCTGATCATTAGAGAAATGCAAATAAAAAACGTCCTAAGATATTGCCTAATCCCAGTGAGAATAATCCACATCACAGTCTCAAAGCTGTAGATAAAGGTGTGGATGTGGAGAGAAGGGAATACTTTTACACTGCGGGTGGGACTGCAAACTAATACAACCTTTTTGGAAAGAAGTATGGAGAATCCTCAAAGAACTTAAATTAGCCCTCCCATTTGATCCTGAAATCCCATTACTAGGATTCTATGCAGAAGGAAAAAAAAATCATTTATACTAAGGATATTTACACTTAGACTGTTTACGTCAGTTCACTTTACAGTCGCCAAAATATGGAAACAACCTAAAAGTCTATCAACCCAGGAATGGATTAATAAGCTATGGTATATGTATACCAGGGAATACTATTAGACATTAAAAATGATGGAGATGTTATATCCTTTGTATTAACCTGGATTGAGTTAGAACACATTCTTCTTAGTAAAGTATCATAAGAATGGAGAAGCAAGAAACCAATGTACTCAATTTTAATATGAAGGCAATAGATGATCTAATATAAGGTGGGTGTTAAGGGAAGGTGAAGCAGAAGGGGAGGAGGAAGGGGCATGAGGGGGGTCACAATGTATGGCACACCTCTTGTGGATGGGTTACAATTATCAAAGGGAGTTTACCTAACAATGTAATCAGTGTAACCTAATTCTTTGTACTCTCAATGAATCTCAAATAGTAATAATAATAAAAAGAAAGTAAAAAACAAGATCAAAAGATCACCTCGTTCTGTAACTGAGATGATTTAACTTTACGTGTGGCCTAGTCTACTTCTAGTTTGCTTTAATTTTAGGATGTAACCTTCAAAAATCTGAACTAAAACCCAGAGGTGTTTTCTTGGGCCTGTCCTCCTTTGTGGGCTCTAATTTCTAGTATGTTTGCTCCCTAATGCTGTTAGAAACCTTTGCTTAGATTTTTAACCCATTCCCTGCTGTTCCCTTGGTTTTAAGAATAAAAACATTTGAGAATGTCAGGGTCCAATGATATCTTGTCCTTTTATATCGTAGCTTATTGGACATACTCTAATATTTTCAAGGAGCTATATTAAACACATCTTATCCAGGGCTTCTTATATTTTTCCTGAGGTTGTAGGTCTAATAAAAATACACAACATAGCCAGATGCAGTGTTAAAAGACCTGTTCCTAAGTGTGATTTTTCATGTTAACAGCTTCTAATTTTTTTTTTATTTTTTTACATGACTGTACAAAACTTACATGGTTAAAAGAGTAGAGGAAAGAAAGAAACAGATAAGAGATCTTTATCCTTCAAGAACATCTTTTAAATGGCAAATATTTCAAACACAAAAGTACTTAAACCCTAGAACTACCTTGCACAGCACAAAAGAGGGAGGGGATTCTAGGAATTATAGATTTCTTTTCTACAAAGCTATTATATTGAGTACGATAACCCATCCACAAGAGGTATGCCATACATTGTGACCCCCCCCATTCCCCTTCCTCCTCCCCTCATCCTGCTCCACCTTCCCCTACCACCCACCTTATATTAGATCTTCTATTGCCTTCGTATTGAAATTGAATACATTGGTTTCTTGCTTCTCCATTCTTGTGATACTTTACTAAGAAGAATGTGTTCTAACTCAATCCAGGCTAATACAAAATACAATCAGAAAAGATGGAAGACATCCCAAAGAAAATTATTATTGAATTATAAAGGTGAAAATAGACCTCTGGAGATTATTTAACTCCCATATTACAGAGTAAACCCAAAAACAGGGCAGAGAGCATCTAGCTACTTCATGACAGAGCCATGACTAGAAGCCACCATTACAGCCCTTTATCTGTTCTCTGTTCGTGGCTAAACTGTCCTTCCTGACAACTACAGAAGGATCAGGAGATAAAGTTACCCTGAGTGATTAACACTTAAAACAACAACAACAACAACAAAAAAAAAACCTACTTCAATGATAATAAGAAATAGAAAAAGGAGAAAGAGAAGGAAAAAAGAAATTCCTATCATCAGGGTCCTGTTAATTCTCACATGGCAATGAGGTTTCTTTAGTCTTGGTGGATGGGTCACAGTTTTGTTACACCTGCTCTATATTTTAGTTCTCCACGTGAGACCATCTATGACACACAGGGAAAGGGATGAGAATTTAGAATCAATAAACCTGAGCTGTGGCTGCACACCTGATAAGCTAGCCTGTCAGAGCAACCAAATAAAAATCAGCTCACTTCAAACAGCAGAGAGGGGTACCCTGTCCAGTGCTAATAAAGCCACTCTTCCTGTCCAACTTGCACAGATCACCTGTCAATGGCTACTGTTGCACACAAACACCTGTGTTTACCTGATTGCTGAGACAGTGGTGGGGCTTGACGTGCTGCCTTTTGCAGATCCCTGAAGAGTTAGCCTCCCCGAAACCTCTGGGTAAGTTTTTAATTGCAGATTTCATTTTTTTGCTAGTTCTGACATTTCTCATCAACTTGTGGCTGAATGCAGACCATCAGAACACACCCCAGAGGTGTGTGAATCACATAAAGTCTGTATTCATATTTTACAACATCCTCAGAGGCTGCTTTAGATATGCAGGTGAATTAATGTCCTTATAAAAACTAGCTTATTTTATTATTATTAAAACTTGATGCCTAGTTTACTAATGATTATTGGCCTACAGGGCACTAAAGAATGTGCTCCTTATTTAATGCAGGGCTTCACACCGCAATTGTGTGTCTGCAATTGTTACCTTTTCCATTTGGGGGTCTATTTCTTATGGAAATTTAGGGAGACGTGAGATGTTTTAATCATTATTTCATAAAACAAATATCTATTGAGCACTTAAAACATAAGAGTTCCCATACAAAGTTCTGGGATGTGACTTTCAACAAGACAGATGTGGTTTCATTCACAAGTAAATCAGACTTGAGTGCGGCAGTGAAAATACCACTAGATTGGCTATCACGAGACATAGATCCTACTTTTAGAGATTGTATGAACAGCATGGCCAGGCCATTGTTTCTCCATTCATTAGGAGACAGTTCCTTATATAAAGGTAACAAGGTGAGCCTCATTTTATTACCAGAGAAACTTATGAGAAATAGGGCTTATTGCAAATTCAATTCTCCTTCTTATTATTCTTTGTATGATCTTGGACACGTTATCCAATTCTAATTTATTTAATCATAAAAAATGTGAAACGGTAATAATAGTACTTATTTACTTGGTTTATTTGGGAGAAAAAAAAATATATATATATATCACCTAGATCAGAAGTTTTCATACAGTAAGTGTTTGGCAACTGTTTGCTATTATTGTCTTAGAAACTAAAGTAGTTGTAATCTGTGGCAATTTAATTCTGAAACCCTAAACTGAGGCCTCCACGTACTTGCAGTATGTATGAAATTAGACAATCATTTTTCCCTCATTGGAATATTCACTGTTTTGGGTGAAGGACAGAGTTCTTAGCCAAGTAAACATGCATTACACTGTCCTTTGAGAAGTAGAGATATATGCAATGTTTTATTTGTGCAAAGATTTGTGAGAAATCAAGCACCTGTGTAAACAGTTACATAAACATTAGGAAGGATGAAAATTTGACCTGTTTTTCATAGATGAATGAATCTCCTTAACTCTACAGATAAAAAACTCATCAGAAATGAATTCTAAGATAACATTCCAATTTACCCTTATGTTCTCTCTTTCTCTGTCTCTCTCTCTCACACACAAGTATCCATTCACAGCGATACTATAAACATTAGGCAGTGTATCCAGAAATGGCATCAATTATGTATCAACCCCATCTGTGATCATCCATTTCCTCTTGCCAGGCAGTAGAGATTAACTCTTTTTTTTATACTTCCTCTAAACCCCCTAAACCTAATTAATCTAGAGAATCCATGTGCTCACTTGTTCAATAGATGTAAGTAATTGCTATAACTTACTTCCACAAATTTCTGTGCATTGACAAGAAGACTAAAAGAAATGAAAGTAGTGTTGATAACCATCTTTCAGCAAATCTAGATTTCATGCTTGTCTGAAGTCTACCCTGTACTTTCAAAAGTGTATATAACACACTTGAGCCTTGGTCCTCCATAAGTAAAATGGAGATAATAGTGAAGAATCACTGTTTCGTTGTTTGGGGAATTTATTTGAAACCGTTCAGCAGTATTCAGCAAATACTCACAAAGTGCCTGCAAAAGCTAATCTGGATATTAGAAAGGCTGCAGTGAACAGGACTTTCAAAATCCCCACGGTTTTATAGAGCTGAGGTCCTAATGGTAATGGGTGTAAAGTGAAATCACAAACTGGTTAGTCTGAATATTCTTGTTATTCCAAGATAACCCTCGATTTTCAACACCCAATATTTTTATAAAGGTGAAATACTGTTAGAATGTTGAGGGGGTGTTGAAAATACAAAATGTGGAAGGCACCTGTGGCTTAGTGGGTAGGGCGCCAGCACCATATACCAAGGGTGGTGGGTTCGAACCTGGCCCCAGCCAAACTACAACAACAACAACAACAACAACAACAAAATAGTCAGGCAGAGTTAACCCACTTGAACTGCAACTGGTAATATATTTTCTCCTATTGATAAATCAAATATTTCAAAAAAAATATTCATAAATTATTTTTTGGCACTTTTTCCCCCTTGTGAGATGGTTAATATCAGAATTTAATTTGCTGGATCAAGGGATACCTATGACCTGGTGAAGCCTTAGTTCTGGGGCTGTCTGTGAGGGTGCTTTCAGAGAGTAAACACGTGAGTGAAAGGGCTGAGAAGAACACACACCCTCAATGTATGCGCACCATCCAGTCGGCTGCGGGACAAAGCACGTAGAATAAGGAGGTATTAGCTTGCTTTGCTCCCTTTTTCTATCCTACCTGAAGTAGGATTCGTTTTTCTCCTCCTGCCTTTGAACATTAGACTTGGGATTCCTGTACTCTGGGACTTGCACCAGCAGACTCCTGGGAGCTCTTAAACGTTGGGCCTTAGCAGAGGGGCTGCAATGTCAGCTTCCCTGGTAAGAACCAGGCTTTTGTACTTGACTGAGCCACTCTGTGAGCTTCTGTCATTCACCACCTTGTAGACAACCCATCCTGGGTCTTTGCCTTTGTGGTAATGTGAGTCAATTCTCCTTAATAACTTCCCTTTTGTACAGATCCTATTGTTCTGCCCCTCTGGAGAACTCTAATACAGATTTTGGTACTAGGAGTGGTTCTAGAGGAACAGAACTTTAATGATGTATTTCTTTAAGTGGTTCTGGGGTTCCTGACAACGGTTCTCTAATCTGATAGACTCAAAAATGCCAAGACTCTATTTCTAATGGTACAGAGATGCTAGTAGTCTTTAGTGTAAGCTGGTGAAATAGATTTATAAAATAAATGTTTTTGACATTCCCAGTTATTACATAGAAGAGTCAAGAGAGAATTTAGTGACTCTATACATGATATTTTCAAACATTAATATAAATCCAAGGAATGTAATGATGTTGGTTGGTTGCCCCTAACATCTCTGAATACAGTGATGAAAGAAAAAGATGAACACAGAGATTCAAACTTCTGCTTCCAGATGTAAAAATGTAGTCTAAAAGCTTGTGTCCCCTAAAGAGATCTTTTCACCTATAGACACTGGGTTAAAATTGCCACTCACTTACAAGAAAAGGTAAATTCAGCTTTGTATGCTGTCTACTGTTAGAGTGAGGGCACTGACAGGGAAAGAATGGGGTCTTGTAATTTGAGAAAGAGCTCTCTGGTGGACTCTGATGAAGCTGGGGACATTTAGCTCCTACATGTTGATGAATCTTTCTTGCCAGGGGAAGTAGCCTCCCCAACTCTAGGGGCAGCAGCGTTCCCACCCACACCACCCAAAAGGTGAGGTCCAAAGTGTAATCCATGAAAAATTGTGCTATATTCCAAAAGAACTACTTGATTTTTCTAAGCTGCACAAGCAGAAAAACTTGGGAAATATGTGTAGAAGTACCTATTAAGGGTCTAGAATAATGGGGGAAGGACCACAAAGTTGGGTCAACCTAAAATCTATTCACATAGCCCCACTAAGGAGGGATTCAACATTTAATGTTGCTGCCTTGGATGTTCCAAAAAAAAAAAGTTTGTTTTGTTGCTTGCCTAAAACATGGATCAAAAGTTAGCCCACCATGAATGAGCTAGAGAAGTCTTGTCTCTTGGCTTAATGTAGAGAAAGCAATTTAAGACTTGAGGAGATTTAAATGCTGTAATGGATTTGTCACGTACAACCTACTCACCCACAGAAGCTGTACCTTTCACTCATATTTTGAGAATCAGATATGTTGGGGGAGTAACAATGTCCCTGAATAGCTCTGTGATTGCGTAATGGAAAGGCAAGTAAAAGTCAAGATAATTTGAAGCTGTAGACCTATGGGCTTATGGCATTGGCTAATTAATCATGGTGTTTCTAGAAGTAAAATAAATATAGTCTTACTTGATCTGTATAAGCAGGTAACATATAGGACTAGTGAACGAAAGTCTAGCTCAAATCATAAAAATAGCAGTATCCATACTTGAGCCATTTTTTAGGCCCAAAATCTCTTAAATTACTGGGACCTGTTAAGGAAACATTACTGAAAATTTGAACTGTTAATCTTTCTTCCATCTTTTCCAGAGTGAACCCTTGGCTTTTTACAAGGATCACTGTGCATTGGCAAATGAAAATAATCAGATATTTGGGGACTCCTGGACACTGAGTCTGAACTGACATTGATTATAGGTCCCAAGAATGTCATTGTGGCACCCCATTTCAACATATGAAGGTCAAGTGATTAGAGGAGCTTTAGCTCAGGTTGGACTCACAGTAGGTCTGGTGATCTCTGGCCTTATCCTGTGGTTATGTTCTCAGTTCCCAAATGCTATGTTATGTTCTCAGTTCCCAATATGTCTATAATTGGTATAAACATATTTAATATTTTGGAGAAACCCCACATTGATTTTCTAACATGTGGATGAGGACTGTTATGGTGACCATACAGAAGTCATAGGAGCTGCCTCTGTCTAGGAACATAGTAAATCAAAAACAATATCACAACCCTGGAGGGAGTACAGAAATTAAGGCCATCATCAATGGTGACTTGAAAGATGCAGGGGTGGGGATTCTACCTATCCACATTTGACTCTCCTATTTAGACCATGTAGAAGACAGATGGATTCTTGGAGAATGTAGATTATTATGACCTTAACCAGGGGGTGACTCCAACTGTAGCTGATGTGCCAGATATGGTTGAATTCCTTGTGCAAATTAACACATTTCTAGTACCTAGCATGCAGCTATTTTTTAATCTAGAATTTTTTTCTCCATACAGGTCCATAAAGCCTACCAGAAGCAGTTAAATTTCATCTGAATAGTTTAGAAATTCACATCCACTATCTTGACTCAAGGATATATGACTCCCCAGCTGCATGGCATAACCTAACTCAATGAAAACTTGATCACTTTACTCTTCCACAAGATATCACACTGGTCTACTGCTTTGATGATCTTATTGTGACTTGACTTAATGAGTGAGCAACCCTTCTGGACTAATTGGCAAGATATGTGCATGTCAGAGAGTGGGAAATAAATTCAGCCAAAATTCAGGGGCCTTCTACCTCTGTGAAATTTCTTAGGGTCCAATGGCACATGGCTTACTGACATGTCTCTTGTAAGGTGAAGGATAAGTTGTTGTTCTGGACCCTCTTACAATCAAGAAAAGATACAATGTTAGTGGACCAAGCTACATTTTGAAGGTAACACATTCCTTTCTTGGGTGTGTTTCTCCAGCTCACTTACCAAGGGAAACTAAAACTCAGAACTAATAAATTAATTTACTAATGTTGTAGAATATAGTGTCAACGTAAAAACATTATTCATGTTTCTATGTGCCAGCGAAGGAAAAGGTGAAAAAGAAATAAAAAAGTAACCCACTTAAAACATCCCCCCCCAATAAAGCCCTAGGAATAACTTTAGCTAAGGAGGTTAAAGATTTCTAAAACGAAAACTACAAAGCACTTATAAAAAAAAAAATTAAAGGTGAAAACAAAAATATATAAAGACATCTTTTCTCATATTCATGGATCAGAAGGATTAATATGGCTAAAATGGCCATACTACTTAAAATGATCTACAGATTTAATGCAATCCCTATCAAAAAAACAATGACCTTCTTTAGAGAAATAGAAAAAATAATTCTAATATTTGTATGAGTCTACAAATAACTCCGAATACCCAAAACATTTCTGAGAAAAAAACTAACAAAGCTGGAGGCATTACAATACCTGATTTAAAAATGTACTACAAAATTATAGTAACAAAAATAGCATGTTACAGGTACTAAAACAGCTACATAGAACAAAGGAACAGAACAGAATATCTAAAAGTAGATATACATCCATATATTTACAGCCAACTGATTTTTGATATTGTGGGAAGAGCATACATTGAAAAGAAGGCAGTCTCTTCAATAAGTGATACGGAGAAAACTAAATATCTATTTGCAGAAGAATAAAACTACACCCCTATCTCTCGTTATATGCAAATATCAACCCAAAATGTATTAATTACTTAAATGTATGAAGCTAAACACTCTAAAACTAATAGAAGTAAACGTCAAAGAAATGCTTCACGACTTTGGTCTCAGGAAAGATTTTATGATTCAGACTTGAAAATCACAGGAAAAATGTGGAAATAGATAAATGAGATATTATCTTTCCTCACAGTAAAAGAATCATTGTGCATTGGGAAAATGAAAATAATCATACCTTTGGGGACTACTGGACACTGGGAAGAGACACTGTCAACAGAGGGAAGAGACAACTTATAGAATGGGAGGAAAGATCTGCAAACTATTTATCTGATAAGGGATATCTAAAATATACAAGAAATTTAAACAACTCAATAGCCAAAAATATAGCAAACTATTATCTGATAAGGAATATCTAAAATATACAAGAAATTTAAACAACTCAATAGCCAAAAAACAAATAATATAATTACGACACGATAACAAATAAAATGGACAAAGGATCTGAATAGATTTTCTCAAAAGAAAACATACAAATGGTCAATAGCTGTGTGAAAGAATGTTCAACATCACTAATCATCAGAGAAGTGAAAATCAAAGCCACAATGAGACATCACCCCATCCTAGTTAGAATGGCCACCATATCAAAAAGACAAAAAATAACAAAAGTTATGGAGGATACAGGCACTAGGGAACTCTCATTCACCATTTTGGTGGGAATGTAAATTAGCAGAGCCATTATGGAAGACATTATAGTGAAAAATTAAAAATCAAACTGCCATATGATCCTTCTAATCCCACTATATAAATATCATCTCCAGTAAAATTAAATATTTATCCTAAGGAAAGGAAGTCAATATATTAGAGAGATAGCTGCACTCATGTCGACTGCAGCACTATTCACAATGACCAATGCATGGAATCAAGCTAAGTGTTTATCAAGGAATGAATAGAGAAAACTGATATATATATATGTATATATATATATATCATTTATATATATGTACATTTATTATATATATAATAGTATTATTTTGTGTGTGTATGAAAATATATACAAAAGAACACTATTCAACCATAAAAAGAAGGAAGTCCCATTATTTATGGCACATGGATGTGCCCGGAGAAATTATGATAAGTGAAATAATTTAGGCATAGAAAGGTAAGTACATGTTCTCACTCATATGGAGGAACTAAAAAGGTTCAGCTCATAGAAAGAAAGAATAGGATTGTGGTTGTAAAAGATTGGGAAGGTAAAGGAAAGGAAGAATAAGGAGGGGTTGTTTAATAGATACATAATTACCAATCAACAGAGGAATAAGTTCTAATATTCTATAGCACTGTAGTATGAAAATGGTCAACAATATTTTATTTTCTATCACTCTATATGCAGAAAAGATAATTTTGAATGTTTTCAACACAAAGAAATGATATATGTTTGAAGTGATGGCTATTTACTCTGATTTGATCATTACACTTTGTGTACGTATATTGAAATGTTACTCTTTACCCCACAAATAAGTGTGGTTATTGTGTGCCAAAAATGTACAAGGTGCAATCAAAGAAAGAAGTTATCCTTTAAACACAGTAGAAGTGTGTGTGTGTGTGTGTGTGTGTGTGTGTGTTTAAAGAATAATGATGAATCTTTGGTTACATACCAGATTCTATTCCTGACCCTGCAGATTCTGTATACCCGGTTCTCAGTATGGCATCTTAGGGTTCACATACGGATTATACCATTGGATACTAGATTCATTTAAAACTTCCATTAAGGTCTTTGTCAGTTCCTACGTTTGTTTCTTCTGTATTTCTCTCTTCATATATGTGGAAGAAAGGTTGTTCAGACCCTTGTGACTAAAGGTTTAAGCAAGGAAACAACTTGTCATTCACAGATGTATGGGTTTGGAGGAAATGATGGACAATTGAAAACACTGTGATGGTAATGTTTATAGAACCATATGTCTCCATAAACAGGAAGTGTTATGCCCATTCCTTAAGAGAATGGAATTGTGGGAACATTGTTAGTAATCTACTGCCTTCCAAAAGTACAAAAGTATGTTCAAATCATTTTCCAGAAGTATCCCGGTTCCTAAGGAAAAAAAACCTTTTATGACATTATATATAATAAAAATTCTCACATACCTTATAAGATATTTGCAAGACTCAAAAGAGGAAAGCAATGAAATGTGACAAATGAGGGCAATATATTATGATCAAAGTTTACTTTATTTTTCTTTCTCTATTTCATTTATTCGAGCTATTCATCATCTGTGCTAGTTCTCAAAATTAACTAGTTCAATTGTAGAAAAATTTCTCTTCATATAATTTATTTGTTCATGTTAATCTTATAATTCATAGATTATAAAATATAGTAATGGCAGTAATAATACAAACAACATTCTAAAAGTGTGTCAAACATTCTAATCCCTACATAGCACTCTTATGAAGTACATTAATGAACAATAAATGGCTTGCTTAATTGAACACAACAATCACAGCTTGGACCCAGGATTTAAATCCACCACTTCCCTGGGAAGTCCTAAACTTTTGATGTACATCCTATGACGTCTAAATAAACCCCACTTTAGACCCCTAGTTATAAAAATAAATTCGTATTTTGTTTCTGTCATTCAGAATATCCACCTTGTGTATTTGATTACATGTTTACCTGGGACCAATTAATGGGTTTCTTTCTCAAAATAAGTGATACTGCAAGCTGTTTGTGCAAATATAATCAGAGAAACATTGGGATGTTAGTGTTTCTTTAAGCCCTTCTCACCACCAATCCCAGCATAGCTAAGAATAAACATGTTTAAAAAATGATGAGGAAAGAACTCTTTTGGCATATCATTTCCCTTAATTAATCTACACCAAAATATAAATGCCTGCTCTCCAAGCCTGATTAGCTGTTAACCCACAGTAGCACAGAGCCCTAGTTCAAGATTCTGACCTTACCCTCATCGCTCAACACTCTATAGGTGACGACAATAGGCTGAGTTTATTGATGACATAGACTGTTTACTTAAAACCCTTCCACCGAAGGCTTAACAGTGTTATACAGAGTTTCATAAAGTGGTTTGCAGCTCTGTTGTAAAAAAAATAAAATACACTGTCCACAGTGTCCTAGAAAACTGTTAACACATTGTTAGTAGTTTCCAACCAAGGATATCATTAAACATATTTCATATTAATGTAGTTTAGCTCACAGGCAATTTTCTCCTCGTAAAGAAATAAGGGGCTCCCTAAAAGATGTAAGCAAATAATACAGGGTGGCTTGACATATTCACAAGTCACAAATTGAACTTTCTCTCCCTGTACCTTAACAACAAAATAATATAGTCTATAAGTAATTATAGAGAATTTGTTTATATGTTGACTTCCAGTTGATCACATTTTTTAGAAGGGTTATATTAAGAAATTCATAAAGTAAGAGATATCACTATTTTATATGCATTTGGCTAGAAGTTTTTAAGAAAAACTAAAAGGTGGAATGTGATTTCTTGTTCACTGTGTGGTAAGTTGTTAATCAACAGAAGCCTTAAGATTCAATTAAGAAATAGAAGCTTATGAGAAATTTAATAGTGTGTTCTTACAAAAAAAAAAAAAAGAGTTTCTCTGTTACCATTGTATAGAGTTGAATGCTAAATAGTTACTGGGCAGTAGGCTCCATGGAATAAACTAACGCACTATGAGAAACTGACCCACTATGAGAACATTAAGGAGAAATGTTCTTGTCATGGCTGTATTTCTCAATTAGGGACATCATAGTGGGTTTATAGCTTTCTCCTAACGCATCCATCATTAGCCACAGCAGGAAGCAGGATGTTTCACTGGATGGAACATTGACTGGTTCTGGTGTATAAATTCCTGTTTGGAGTTAACAGAACTCTTCAAATTCCAAAATCCAAGAGGATTTCCTCTGGACTCTGGAGACTAAATCATCCCTTTGACCAAAGGTGACAGATTTATGTTGCTGAAAAGGAAGGCTCATTCTGGAAACACAGGGGAGAGATTCTGTAAGACCTGGAGGAATACTTCCCCATTTTACCTATTAGTGATTTTAAACCCACTATGTCATTTCTCCCCCAGAGAGTTTATTCATGCAATTAGTTTGTTTCATATCAAATTTTTTAGATTTGAGCGGTGGAATACATAACACTGAGTACTTGGCCCAACTTCCGAAGCTTCAGGAAGAATAAATCCCTCCCAGGATGACTGCTAAATGAGCCACAGTGCTGATTTATTGTCTACTAAACATCGGAGAATGTGGAGTATTTGTTAGGGAAACAAGGCAATGAGGGAAAACCAAAATGTTGACAGGAAAGTTGTCATATTAAACTCCAATATTTTCCATCAAGCAGCCATGCATTTTCTGGTGATTAAAACAGAAAATTAGAAGTGAGAACCTGCACTGTTTCTCACTACAAACGCATTAACTCTATCACATCACTGGCATAGCCTCAAGAACACTGTTAGAAGGAAAAAGAGCACCATGGTGATAATAATGTACGTGAAAAAAGATGGATATTTGAGAAAAGAGGCATTAAATGTTGTTTCAGAGGATTCTGAAATAAAAAATAAATTCTCAGCAAAAGATCTTAATAATTATCTCCCCTAAATTCTTCACCTGGAAGTTTAATTTCTCTACAACATCCAATCAGCATTCACCTTGCCTCACTCTGATGGATGTTCAAAATAACTATTATTGAGCCACACTTTTCTGTAAGGAATGATCTGTGTGCACAGGTATCTCATTTCTTGATGAGACATCTCTACTGTAATACTTATTATTATGCAATTATTTATATTAAAGTGAAGTTTATTCTTTATTGCTCCCAGAGATTTATGTTTCTATCCCTCAGGCCCAACAGAATAGTTGTAATCTCTCTCTATGATACACATCCTTTTTGCTTTCAAATTGTTTATTACATGCCAGCATTGTTCTCATCACTGGGATCAAAGCAAATAAACAAACAAAAATAAACCCTAGAATCAGAAAGATAAACCCCTTCCACAGATATAGATGCACGGTGTTCTCTGTGACACTATTTTTTGGCTGAACATAACATTGTTCCTGTAGGAGGAAGTGATTATAGAATCAGCTATAATATCATGAACTCTGGCAAACTGGAGTGGATGTGAAGTGGAGAGGCAATGAGTTGACAACTAGCCACCTGTAAACTAGAATCAGAACAGTCTCTTCAAATATACTAACAATGCTACAGGAAAGAGTCTGTGCGGGCCAAGTCAAGGACAGAGGAAGTATATAAAAGAATGAATGGAGAGAAAGACTTTTCAATGGTAAATATATATAAACTGGCATAGGACTGGGTGTCATATTGGAAAGAATATGAGCTTAAAAAATCACTCAAGTAAGATTGACTTCGTATTTGAATCTTGGTTCTATTACTTAATGTTTATATAAAAGTTTAAAAACTACTAATTTTTTTCCCAATCTCAGATTCTGACATATATAATCTGGTGAATAATAAGGTATCTCCCAATAATTAGGTGCCTAGCACAGAAGCTAATACATAATAGCTGCTAAATAAATGACACACATCATCTTTAACTATTTTAGTAGAAAAATTTGCTTTCCGTTTAAAATAAGATCTATATTTGTAGTAAAGGACACGTAGATCCTTTTTACTCCTTCTCATTGATCATTACTCTGCTAAAAACCCAACTCTTCTATGTCTTCCTGCCATCTTACACGTATGTATTATAGTCATTAATTATAAAGAGTCAGAATCATGAGGCAAGATCAATACAAATCAAATTTTAGTTGCTACACAAGTGTTGGTTGGTACAACCATATTTGAATACACATATAAAAAATACAGTAATGTGTAATAACTTCCCACTAATGAAATTAATTGTTAAAATTATGTTTCTTGGATAAATGTTTTACTTCTTATGACAGACCTATGTTGCAAGCAAAAATCACATTGTACCATTATTTCAGGTTCAATTATTTTGTGGAACATTAGTTCTGTGCACTTGCTACAAAAAAAAATGGTTGAAATTTATATTTTAAGATTCTTCATGAATATTTTTCCCTGGACAGTGGCATTCAGGGAATGCTCCACCTTCTGAATGCCCATATGTTTATAGCTAAATCTGGGTAGAAGGATGTAACCATGGATTGTCTATTTAGGGAGCTTCTTGGGAATTCAAAATAATTCTCTACACGAAAATAGGTAAGTGCAAATCTTATGCTAGAATTGATGACATCTTTCCTTTCGCCCTTTTGCCTCAATTTACATTCCTTCATTTAGGAACTTTTCTGGGCTTCAGAAATAATTTGCTTCAAAGTACATCAGTTATTATAACATAAAATCAACCATTTTTCAAGCCCTGTTTTTCATCCTTCACAATATAGGCATGTTTAAACATTTCTTTAATGTATTCCTTGATTTAGCAGAATTTTTTTTTCTCTTTTGTTTTCCTTTGGAAGTATTTTATGCCTACCTTATGACACAGCATATTGTCTTTCGCTGTAATAAGGGGACATCTCTCTCTCAATGCCAGACCACCAACTCTTAAGGCTTTTGCCCCACATAGTTTCCCAGAGAGTGTGATACCCCATCGTGTGAGTGGAGGGTCTCAATAAACGTGTAGTAAATTGAACTCATCTAACACAAGTCATATCTTAGAGTGATGTGCGTGTATTTTCAACAGATAATTTAGCTACAAAAAAAATCATTTAAATAAACGATTTTTAAAGGCTTTAACCTTGACTATAGCTACACCTTTTGTGATGGTTAATTTTATGTGGCATCATTCTTGGGCTACAAGTGCCCAGATATTTGGTTGATAATTATTCTGCTCGTGTCTATTATGGTGTTTCTAGATGAGATTAACATTTGAATCTATAGATCAGATCAAGTAAAGCAAACAGGCTCCCCTAATCCAGGTGAGTTTTAACCAATCCCTGAAAAGTCTGAATAGAATGAAAAGTAGAGTAAGGGAGAAGTCACTTTATGTCTGTATTTATCCTGATCTGGGATACTAGTTTTTTCAGACTCAGATTGGAATTTAGATTGTCAGCTATCCTGATCAGTCCTTTAAATTCAGACTGGAATTATACCAATGGCTCTCCTGGGTCTCCAGTTTGCCAACTGCAAATTGCAGATTTTGAGACTACTTACATCATATCTCATCATACGAGCAAAGTTACAACAGAAGAAAAACAAATACCCCTCCTACACCTATGGATTTTATAAGGCCAATCAGAAATTTACCTGATTAATAAAAATTAGAGAATAAAAGTAGCATTTAGGTCTCATCATGCAAACAGTGAAAAAAACTAAAGAAATCAATAAATAATTGCACACATCAATGGTTACTTAACAAAACAGTTTTAATAGTGAGGAAGAGGGACTCCAATTATGTCTTGTATTTTACTTAAATTCATTATTCTTTGAAAAGTTTTGTATCCCATATGAGAAACTAAGTTGTTAAACTGTAATTTAACTTCCCAAATGGCTCAGGGACTCTGTCCCCTCTCTATCCTTCCATAATAAAGTTATACAAGGAAACTGATAAGTGCTACCTGAGAGGATCCCTTTGGGTAACTAGAAAGTGACTAAGGAAGAACAGAGGTAACATTCACTCTATTGGGAAGGTGACCAGTGTTCTGAAGGGAGTGATTTTTTGCTTCAGCACCTATAATACTAATCTGCAGTCTCAGGAAATATACACTATCCTAGCATTTGAGTCGTGTGAGTGTGATCTGTTGAAATAGGCTCCAAGGAGATGCCAATTCAGATTTATGAGTATTTACTGTGTGTAATTCTAATACTCTCTTGAGTCGAGCTATTTAAACATGGAAATCACACACATCCTTGGAACATTTCTGTGATACACTAAAGGACCACATCTAACTCTCATTTTCTCTTGCCAAAGACATAAGGTTTGTCCAAGAATAAATTGATAGAATAAAAAGCAGAGTGTCATGAAAAGATGGAATCATTGCAATTATGCATCATTCCTCTGATTATTGCTGCTGGCTGTGGTTTGCCCTACACAGCACAGTAAGGAAGCAGGATTTCTTTACTGTCAAGATTCTTGATCCATAAAGAATAACAAACTTAGGTAATTCATGTCTCATCATCACATGGAGCTCTTCCAGGCCACCAACATTGCTTATTTTGCAGGAACACAGACTGGTTGGGGTTTTTGCAAAATCAGGATAACTAGATAATGTCCCAAATTCTATTTTCATGTTCAGCCTTCTAACACTGTGAGTCATTGTTCACCCTTTGACTCTTGTCCAGTGATGAAAAAATAATCAAGACACCTGTTGCAAACATTCAACGTTAACTAGATAGATTAATAAAATAACATGAATATTAAGCTTCATGTAGACACTGCTTTCTTTAATTCAGTGTTATTTATTTTACTTTTTTGGCTGAACAAATACCAATTCCATTGATGTGTGCTAATGTATACGTTGCATTCTGTTGTGTACTGGCAAAATATAAATGATAAGAATGAGAAAAAATACTTTCAAACATAAGCTAAAACAAGCTTTCTTTTAAAGTTGATTATCCTACTCTTCTTTTATTTAGAGTCATTTCCAGTCATTGTTGGGTGGGGTGATTAAGAAGAATTGATTATTTAAAAAGAACTTTATCTTTTTAGAGGTTGCACTTAGGGCACGATGAATGTTAGACATCTTGGTAATGGAAGCTCTCCCCAAGGATGTAAGAGTTTCCTTTTAAAGTGGGTTAAGTGCCACGATTAATACTCTGAGTACGTATCATCTGCTGTGTTATCAAAAGACATGAACAACTTGACACAGAAAGATGATAATTCACATTTGCTACAAACTAATGCATTTTTAGCCCTTTTCCAAGGCCTGGGTACATCAAATGCTGTTTGAAGATTGTCTCAGTAGACAAATTGTTCCTTTCTTCTTTTCCTTCCTGCATAGATTGTTATCTGGGAATGAATCTTCCACAGGTATGAAGAGAATAACTTTTCAGAAATGAGAACGTGCACAGAGGATCCAGAAGCTCAACTGTTCCCATATGTGCCATGTTTCTGTCTCATTCTTGTTTTAGAGACACAGGTAAATCTTTGTTTCACAGTCATTTTCAGAGGCATTTGAGGGATGTCTGGAAGACTCCTGCCGGTATTAGCATGCACAGGGAGGGGTAGAATTGGAATGAGAATTAAGAAGGATTAAGAAGGAGCTCATCTGTATTGTGTCTCTCATTTACCCCTTCCTCAGGCTGGCAGGTAACTTCCTTTCAACTACAGGGAAATGATATACTTCAACATTGTCAAACATACTTAACAATAAATTATATGCAATTTAAATAATTCACACCGATCTTCCTTTTTCCCAGGCATTGGAAAATGTAGATAAATCAATGTTCTGTAGTCAGTACAAATACTTTTCTCAAAAGACTGTCTTCTCTTTCAACAGACAGATTGTCAAACTACCACATGGGAATGAATGCTCAATGTACCAAAAATATTGCTTACTTGACTAATTGCAGATTAACTCTTCCTAGGCATTAGTAATATTAAAAAATTCTAATGGCTGTAGTGTTTTCATTCCCTTAAAAAGAAAGCAGCAGAACGTCCCAGGGCCTGTTAAAGAAGCTACTTATCTAATAGCACTTAGCAGCTTTTTTTTTTTTTTCATACAAACTCAGGATTCTTAGTACTAAGCAGATGCTGTGAGGCTAAAAAAAGTTATTTAAAGTAATATTAAGTTTCTTTAAAACAAACCAGAAGGAAATTTGAGCAATAAGAATATATACACATATATAAGAAAATTATTAAAAGATGAATAGAGGGTGATGATATACAAAAGTATAAAAGGAATATTAAGATTATAGTAATTCATAAATAATGAAGGCAATACAGGGAGTCTGGCTAGAGTACAGAGCATTTAAAAGAAGTTCCTACCTTATTTCACAGATTGCATAACTCTTCTCAGAAATCAGCATGCAGTTCTGCTGCTTTTCCCCCATAGCAGGTTATGCCCACTGCTCCATTATTTATAGAGACCTAGGTTATATGATTGGAGATGACTCTGTCTCCCAGAGTTAAGCCTTCTGGGGATGGCTAATCGATTCCAGTATTTCTAACACTCTAAACCACATAGGAAATGTCTGCCCAGCATTAGTTTGACACGAAACTCCAAGGGTTCAAGGGGTTCTATTGAAAAACATCTAAAGCTACTGGGGAAGAAAGCTAGATTTTCATCCCATAGGAAAATTTTGATCTATAGTAGTAAGTTGTATAACCTGAACTTCTAAAGTTCAAGGTGAAGTCAAAGTATAGTGAATTGAGAGGTCCTGAGAGAAAAAGAATGTAAATTACCAGAGATTCTTTTTTTTTTTTTTTGGAAACAGAGTGTCCCTCTGTTGCCCTGGATGGAATGCAGTGGCATCATCATAGCTCACAGCAACCACAATCTCTTCAAATCAAGCCATCCTCCTGTCTCAGCCTCCTGAGTAGCTGGCACTACAGGCACCCACACCAATGCCTGGCTAGTTTTTCTATTTTTAGTAGAGACAGGTCTCCCTCTTGCTCAGGTTGGTCTTGAACTCGTGCTCAACAAATCCACCCACCTCAGCCTCCCCTAGTGCTAGGCTTACAAACATAAGTCATCATTCCTGAACTAACTACCAGAGATTTTATTCATATGATACAAAATTCCTCAGTGCTGAAGAGCATGCATCTTGTGATAAGGAAGTGTGGGTTTCAGGGTATGGCTTTAAAATTTACTAGATCTGTGTGATCTCAGGCAAGTTACACACTTTTTATCTCAGTTTTCTCTTCTGTAGAATGGGGTAGTAATTCTTATGGCGTTTGATGACAAGTCTGTACAATGATTATCACAATGCCTACTATATATTATAGCTGAGAAGAATTATATAATAATTATATGATTATTCTTAGGGACTATAAGACATTATGTGGGAATGTTGCCTTATATAGGTCTGGCCAGTATGACTCTCAAGACAGTAATTAGAAAATCATTGCCCTTGAAATTATGAGATCTACTTCTGAAAAGTTTTTTTAGCACTTTGCTTTACAATTTTGACTCTACCTTAAGTTGTTGCTTGCCTGCCAATATGCTATTTCTTAAACAATAGATAAACCTATAGAATAATTATCAACTTTACTTACTCTGTTTTCCTTTGATTTTTGCTTTCACCTCAACTCATTGCCCTGATTGTTCTATGACATGTGTGTAATTCTAAAAGTTTTTCCAACTTCTGCCAGGCTGTGTGGACCTTATCCAATAAATTGAAAATAAATTCAATTAGTCAATAAGTACTATTAATATTTATTCTAAGTGCTAAAGAAACATTAGTGACTGAAGACAATCATTCCCTCTCTGATGTCCTTCACAAAAAGAGTTGTGATTTTCATAGGGAGTTTCTTTATCTCGGTAAGCTGTAGTCAAGGATGCTCTGAATATGAAGATTTCATATTCATTTTTTATTATTACCTCTGTGGTACAGCTTGTGTTTACATTTAGTGCCTCTGTAAAGATCTTTTTTTTTTTTTTCAAAATTCCTTGCCTACGCTTCATCAAAATGGAGTTAGTACCAAGAACTCCGTGCTTAAACTAATCTAAGAACTAGTAATAAAAGGGAAACAAGCAAACCAGCAACCACTAAATAACAAACTATACAGAATCATTGAATCACAACCATGACAATTCCTCACCTAACAAGTCCTAAATAAAAACATGTGCTCTCTAGTATTTGAATGATGGAGTTTTACACAGTGTTATCTGCTAGGGAGCAAAGGTAAAGATGAAGAATCAGGAATTAGGAGGAAGCATTTGAGAATCAATGATTTTACTAAAAGTTCACATCAAGATATTCAGAAGCATAAATATATTAGGTGAAATAAGAAAAATTAAAAAATCTATATCTTATACTGTATTTGTTCATGTGGTAACTAATAAATTTTTCTCCACTAAGAAATTCAATGCCCTCCTTCCATGTGAACATAAAAAAGGCAAAGTCTCCATCTTTTCTAAGGCTGCATAATAGTCCATGGTATACATGTACTACAATTTATTAATCCATTCATGTGTCAATGGGCACTTGACCTTCTTCTGTGACTTGGCTATTATGAATTGAGCTGCAATGAACAATCTGGTGCAAATATCTTTGTTATAAAGTGATTTTTCATCTTTTGGATAAACACCTAGTAGAGGAATTGCAGGATCAAATGGCAGGAATATATCCTACTTAGTAAAGTATCTCAAGGATGGAAGAAAAAATATCCAATGCACTCAATACTGTTATGAAACCAATATACAATTACTCACACGTTCATGTGAAGAATAGATCACAACTATGGCCCAAGAGAAGGAGGGAGGAGGGGGAGTGCGAGAGGAGGGGAGAGGTCAGATCAAGGGAGAGTGACTGGTGGGATCACACGTATGGGCACACAATGCAAGGGTACATGTCGGGTCTATTATTATAACTTGCAGGGGTCCTCAAACTGCGGCCTCCGGGCCACATGCATTTGTATGAATTGTATTTGTTTCCATTTTGGTTTTACTTCAAAATACGATATGTGCAGTGTGCATAGGAATTTGTTCATAGTTTTTTTTTTTTTAAACTATAGTCCAGCCCTCCAGCAGTCTGAGGGACTGTGAATTGGCCCCTTGTTTAAAAAGTTTGAGGTCTCCTGGTAGAGTATAAATGTCTTAACACAATAATTAAGTAAATGAGGTGAGGTATATATTAACCAGTGTGATGTAAGTGTTCCTAATTCTATATGAAATCAGCACATTTTACCCCATAAATGCATTAATGTATACATGATCTATTTGTTTATGATTTAATAAAAATGATTAAATAAATTTTTGAAAAAGGAATTCAATGGCCTAAAGTCAAGCCTGACTGTTAGGGCAGGAGACTAGGAGACAGCTGAGATCAGTTACTTGCAGAGACTTGAAGAGTGGGTACAGTATTAAACTTTAACCAAGGGGGGTAGATAACCACAGACAAGGATCAACTTAATCCCTTGTCAGCTACCTAGGTCACCTTACCTAAAACTTTGGATAATTACAATATAATTTGCATTGTGGTTTTAAAATATCTCCACCCTTGAAATCACCATGACAGTTTGAAAACAACCATATAAAGATGACAATTGGCAGGAGCCCATTTCTAGTAATAACTATCTAAATTCTTTTTTATTATTATTATTAAATCATAGCTGTGTACATTAATGCAATAGTCGGGTACAATGTGCTGGTTTTATATACACTTTGAAATATTTTCATCAAATTGGTTAACATAGCTTTCACGGCATTATCCTAGTTATTGCATTAAGACATTTATATTCTACAGATAGTAAATTTCACACGTACCCTTGTAAGAGGCAATGTAGGTGTGATACCACCAATAATCCTCCCTCCACCCATACTCTCCCCTCCACTCCCCTCCCTATCTCCTTTCCCTACATTCTTTGGCTATAATTGGGTTATAGCTTTAATATGAAAGCATTAACTTTGTTTCATAGTAGGGCTGAGTACATTGGATACTTTTTCTTCCATTCTTGAAATACTTTGCTAAGAAGAATATGTTCCAGCTCCATCCATGTAAACAAGGAAGAGGTAAAGTCTCCATCTTATTTAAGGCTACATAATAGTCCATGGTATACATATACCACAATTTGTTAAACCATTCATAGGTCGATGGGCACCTGGGCCTCTTCCTTGACTTAGCAGCTATGAATTGGGGTGCAATAAACATTCTGGTACAAATATCTTTGTTATAATGTGATTTTTGGTCTTCTGAATATATACCTAGTAGAGGAATTATAGGATCGAATGGCAGGTCTATTTTTAGATCCCCAAGTGTTCTCCAAACATCTTTCCGAAAGGAACGTATTAGTGTGCATTCCCACCAGCAGTGTAGAAATGTTCCCTTTTCTCCACATCCACACCAGCGTCTCTGGTTTGGGGCTGTGAGCTAATCTTACTGGAGTTAGATAATATCTCAAAGTCATTTTGATTTGCATTTCTTTGATGATTAAGGATGATGAGCATTTTTTCATGTGTCTGTAGGCCGTGTACCTGTCTTCTTCAGAGAAGTTTCTCTTCAAGTCCCTTGCCCACCCTGAGATGGGATCACTTGTTCTTTTCTTGCTAACAGGTTTGAGTTGTCTGTGGATTCTGATTATTAAATCTTTGTTGGAGACATAACTTGCAAATATCTTCTCCCATTCTGAGGGCTGTCTGCTTGCTTTATTTATTGTTTTCTTGGCTGTGCAGAAACTTTTTAGTTTTATCAGATCCTAGTGATGTATTTTTGGTGTTGCTTCAATTGCCCAGGGTTAGGCCTCATAAAATATTCCCCCAGCTCAATTTCTTCAAGTGTTTTCCCTGCACTTTTTTCTAGTATTTTTATAGTTTCATGACTTAAGTTTAAATCTTTAATCCAGTGAGACTCTATTTTAGTTAATAGTGAAAGGTATGGGTCCAGTTTCAGTCTTCTACAGGTCACCATCTAGTTCACTCAGCACCATTTGTTAAATAGGGAGTCTTTCCCCATTGAATGTTATTAATTGGCTTGTGAAAGATCAAATAATGGTAAGTAGTTGGGTTCATCACTTGGTTCTCTATTCTGTTCCATACCTCTACCTCTCTGTTTTTGTGCCAGTACCATGCTGTTTTGATCACTGTCGATTTATAGTATGGTCTGAGATCTGGTAGTGTGATTCCTCCTGCTTTGTTTTTATTTCTGCATAATGTCTTGGCTATTTGAGGTTTTTTCTGATTCCATATAAAACAAAGTATTATTTTTTCAAGATCTTTATAGTATGACAGCAGAGCTTTAAAAGGGATTGCATTAAAATTGTTCATTGCTTTGGGTAGTAAGGACATTTTAAGAATGTTGATTCTTCCTAGCCATTAGCATGGTATGTTTTTCCATTTGCTAACATCTTCAGCTATTTCTTTCTTAGAGTTTCATAGTTCTCCTTATAGAGATCTTTCACATCCTTCATTAGGTAAACTCCCAAATATTTCATCTCCTTTGGCACGGAATAGAGTCCTTGACTGTTTTTTCAGCATGACTATTACTGGTAGATATAAAGGCTACAGATTTATGAGTGTTCATTTTGTAACCTGAGAAACTGATGTACTCCTTGATCACTTCTAAGAGTTTTGTAGAAGAATCAATAAAACCAATACCTTAGCCTTGAATATGCTTCTTCTCCATCAGTAAACTTCATGAAACAAAATAATCCCTTTCTATAGGGGAACTGCTCTTTTCCAGCCTGCCCACTTTCTCTTTCTCTCTCTTAATAGAGCATACTTTCACTTTTAATAAAAGCTGCTTGCTTTGGCTTAATAGTACATCCTGAAATTCTTTTCTGATGATGATCAGCGAGAACCAGAAAGGATAACACTTGGAAACAGTAACACTTGTAACACTTCGCCTACCCTAATTTTCCTAATATCAATTTAGTTTGATCAAATAATTATGTTAACAAACTGTTGTGAGAGCATGCAGACAATGGGGTTTTTAGTTGTTTTTGAGGTAAAGAACACTATTTTTGAAGGTGCAGACAGGTAGGTATGGACTGAGTCACAGCTGAACATAGGGCATCCAGTAAAAATTGAGCCACTACTGGACACCAAAATTATTAGATAAAAATGGTATAAAATAAGGATTGGGAAGTATAATTTAATGGAGAAAAAATTCATTTTTTGAGAATCTATTAGCATCATATTTGCAATCAAAATTATTATCCAGTGATAGTTTTAGTACAATCAGAATGCTAAGGTTAAAGTTATGAAGATCAAAATATAAAATTTTTAAAAAGAATCATCCTATCCTAATTTTTCCCAGTATCATCAGTCAAACAGATAATAAAGAAAAATGAGTGACTAATTTTAAAAAGAAGAAATATATGCCATGGTTATGCTGCATGGAGCATATTGTAAGTATAAGTTGGATCTATCAGGTGTGGAACACAAATGTCTTAATGCTGTAATTGTGTAAATGAGGTGAAAGCTATGTTGATTAGTAGCATGTAAGCACTCCAATTTGTACAAATAATCAACACATCAAATCCCATAATGGCATAAATGTATTTATGGACTATGTACAAAGGACTTAAATATATATATATAATATATGTATAAAAAGGAAATATAAAATATTTCCTTATATTCTTTTCATGTATCCTTTTTTATAATTAAGGGTAAAATAGAACATCAGTCACAGAGGCTCTACTACTAAATGAGTTTAAGTGCCACAGTCATGACATCTTGAAGGGAAAGGTAATTATTATTGTGACAGACCTGTTTCATATTATCACTAAGAATCTAAAGTAATATATTTCATCAGTTTATTATCTGTGAAAAATAGTAGAGCATTAAAATTACCCTGAGAAACAATGGTTATGCTCCTATTCCAAGGGAAAATTGTCTTGAATTAAGTTCGCATTGTTTATTTTGTTAATTGCTCAGTAGTTTGTTCAATTTTTTAAATGGAAGATATCACAGAAATTCTGGAAAAGTCACTACTCTTCAAGAAGTTATACAAAAAGTATTTGAGACAAATTGTTTCTGTGTTTTATGATACTAATATTCTCTATCTGGATATTTTTTCAACTCTCTAAGCCTTAGTTTCTGTATTAGTAAAATGACTATAATCATGGGACCAATGTCACATAATTCTTGTGAAAATTGCAGAATGAAAAGTTCCTAGCCAAACAGCTCGGTTGATATTAATTTTCATGAATCAATATGACCTCACAAAACCCAAAACATTGTATGCATTTGTGTGCATAGACTCACTAGGGAATATAAGAAAATTTAAAGGACAAATAGGAGGATTATTTGGAAGAAGAGCAAGGTTTAAGGGTTTACCCCATGATACAGAGTGTTTTATTATAACAACATAATAATTAAGAAAGTATGGAATTGTCTCAGGGAAGGAGAAATAGACAAAAGAAGATAATAGAGTCTAAAACAGATTTAAATAGATATCTTCACCTGATTTACCATAAAGATGGCACTAAAACTCAGTTGGAGAAAGGACAGTCTTCTCAGTAAGTGGTACTAGGTACTAGTGATAATTAGAAAAAAAATGGGTTTTAACTCCCTAACTGCTCCCATACACACAAAAAAATTCAAGATGAATTATTGAAAGCATAGCATGATATTTTTATGACATTGGAGTAACACATTTATATTAATTAGACTTCATTGAAATTAAGAATTACTTCTCATCAAGAAACACCATCATTAAGACAGCACAAAGATAATTTAAAGATTGGGAAAATATATTTCCAGTATATATCCCCAACAAAAATTTCCAAACTATGTATATTTCCAGTATATCTCCAATAAAAATTTTCCAGGCTATATACAATATTATAGTTAAAAAATCCAACTAAAATGAGGTAGAGATTTGAATGGTACTTCAAAAAACAGGAGACTATGTTCCAGGTCTCTCCATATAAACATAAAAAAGGTAAAGGCTCCATCTTTTTTAAGGCTGCCTAGTATTCCATACACATATACCACAATTTATTAATCCATTCATGGATTGATGGGCACTTGGTCTTCTTCCATGACTTGGCTATTACAAATTGAACTGCAATGAATAATCTGGTTCAAATATCTTTTTTGCAAAATGATTTTTGGTCTTTTGGATATATTTCTAGTATAGGAATTGCAGGAACCAATGGCAGGTCAATTTTAAGATCCCTGAGAGAAATGGAGTGGGAAGGGAGGGGATAGCGGAGTTTTGATAAAGGGAGGGTAAAAGGCGGGACCACACCTATGGAGCATATTGCAAGGGTACAAGTCAAATCTGTCAAGGGTACAACATAAATGTCTTAATACAATAATCAAGTAAATGAGGCTAAAACTATGTTAATTGGTTTGATGTAACCACATCAAATTGTATAAAAAATAAAATCAACACATTGTACTCCACATATGCATAAATGTATTCATGATCTTTGTGTATTTGACTCAATAAAAAAATAAATTAAAAAACCCCCAAAAAACAGAATAACCAAATGGCCAATCAGCAAAGCAAATTTATTCATCAGGAGGGTATATATTGAAACCTCTGATATCACCATATACTCACCAGAATAACTAATATTAAAAAGTCAAGTCCAGGCACAATGGCTCATGCCTATAATCCTGGTACTTTGAGAGGCTTAGACAGAAGGACAACTTGAGTTCAAGAGTCTGAGACCAGCACATCCCATCTCTAATTTAAAAAATTAAACAATTAGTTAGGCATTTTGGCAGGTGCCTATAGTCCCAGACACTCAGGAGGCCGAGGTAGGAGGATCACTTGAACCCAGTAGTTTGAGGTTGGTGTGAATCCTATAGCCTGACAACATGCATTCTAGCACAGGTGACAGAGTGAAACTGTCTCAAAAACAAAACCAAAAAAAAATGCCACAGTTTACAAATTATAAATAATGAGCTGGGAGAATTTAAAGTATTATTTTCCATATTAGTATCTATTAACAAACACCTGACCTTTGCTCTTTGTATCATACATGGTAAAATTAAGAGGGTAGAGGAAGTGCAATGCTCTGTGAAGACAGACTGAGAATATAAGAGGAATTTGTAAATCTCTCAAGGATATTTTAAGTCTGAATGAGAAAATAATATATATCATATACGTGTGTGTGTATATATATATATATATATACATTATTTAACATTACTCTAAAGGTACTGGACAATAAATCAAACAAAGAAAAAGAAATTAAGTTTAAAGATTAAAAAAGGAGACAAAGTGTTATTTGATGTGTGTGTGTATAAACTTTAAAAATCAAAGAGAATCTATTGCCCCAATTAAATATATGGTACTATAATTTAGTTGATGGCTTGATACAAAGTTACCTACTAGAGAAGTTAAATGTGATATATAAGAGCAATGATTACTGAGAACAAATAAAATGTTCCCCATATAATAGAATTAAAAATAACAAAATATCTAGTAATAAACCTAAAAAGAAATGTGCAAAGTGAATATGAAAACAAGTATAGTACTAATGGAAGACACAAAGGAAAACTTCAACAAATGTGACAATCACCATAGTGCCTATACGATGGCTTACATAATAGGATTTTCATTAAATCTTAATTAAATAATCCAAATGAAGATGCCAACAAACTTTCTTTTTGTAAAATGTTAAGTTTAATATAACTTTCATATAAACATATAATTATGTAAAAAAGAAGAGACAGGAAAATATGAATCAAAGATTACTCAAAGAATGTTGAGGAGAGAATTAACTCTCATATTTATTAAAACATATCTAACTATCTAAAACCTGCATTAATTAAGTGGCACCAAGTGAAAAATCAACAAACAGATCAATGGAGTAAAGTACAGTGTTCAAGAAACACACCAAAACACAACTCAGAAATTTAATATATGATAAAGACAAAATTTCAAGTCAGTAAGGGAAACAGGGATTATTAAACCAATGTTTTTTGAGATAAAATGATAGACATTAGTGTAACAATTGAATTTCTACTCCATATCTTACCTCCAAAGTCTTTTCAAAAAGAAAAAATTGCCAACATAACAGGGCTAGCATAATTATAAAAAATTTTAACACTTTGAGTGAGGGAGGACTTTAATATGTAAGATAGATATAATACAGAATCCATAAATGGAAAAAGTGACATATTCAATAATAACATTTTTTTCTTCTACCTGACATAACCATTACATAAACAATATTCAAAGATGATGAATTTGGTTTAAAAAATTGCAGTTTATTTCACAATGTCTCTGAATATCAAAAGGAAAACTATCTAAAATGAAATAGAAAATGGGCCAAATGTGTTCTGAAGGTTCAAAAATAAACAAACAAAAAAAAAACTCTTGAGATCTCCTCTAACTCCAGTAAGATTGGCTCACATAACAAAATCCCAAAACTACAGGTGTTGGTGTGGATGTGGAGAAAATGAAATACTTCTGCAAGCTAATACATCCCTTTTGAAAAGAAGTATGGAAAATACTCAGGGATCTAAAAGTAGACCTGCCATTTGATCCTGCAATTCCTCTACTAGGTGTTTATCCAAAAGACCAAAAATCACTTTATAACAAAGATATTTGCACCAGATTGTTCATTGCAGCTCAATTCATAATAGCCAAGTCATGGAAGAAGCCCCCAAGTGCCCATCGACCCATGAATGGATTAATAAATTGTGGTATATGTATACCATGGAATATTATGCAGCCTTAAATAAAGATGGAGACTTTACCTCTTCTACGTTTACATGGATAGAGCTGGAACGTATCCTACTTAGTAAAGTATCTCAAGAATGGAAGAAAAAATATTCAATGTGCTCAGTACTATTATGAAACTAATTTACAATCACTCACACTTTCCTATGAAGAATAGATCACAACCATGGCCCAGGATGAAGGGGGGAGGTGAGTGAGATGGGAGAGGAAGAGGATGTCAGATCGAATGAGGGTGAATGCTTGTATCACACACCTATGGTGCATATTGCAAGGGTACATGTCAGATCTATTAAGTATAGAGTATAAATGTCTTAACACAATAATTAAATAAATGAGATGAGGTATATATTAACCAGTGCAATGTAAGCGTTGCTAATTGTATATGTAATCAGCACATTGTACGCCATAAATGCATTAATGTATTCATGAAAAAAATATATGAAAAGCTATAGAAACTCCTTCGTAAAATGACAAAATACATTGTACAATGCAAAATAAGTTTTCATCTATTAGCAAAAAAGCAAAATATTATGAATGCAGAGATTTATAATGGTTTTGGAAAACAGCACTGTTTCAATTATTTTTGGAATCTAAATTTGAGCAATATTCATGGAAATTGACATTTTCGAAATACAATTGTACTTGTAGTAACTTATACCACAAACATACATGCTCCTTGAAGAAATGTTGGTTCTGCAGCAATACTAATTAGAGCCATAGTTGTTATAACAAAAGAAAAGGGGGGGGGATAATGGATTATGGGAATAGTTATATAAATATACATAAATTATGGGACATACAGTCAATGCAATGATCACACAATGAAATAATGCAATCAATAGAAAGAATGGGATACTTTTACCTTTACTTATCTGAAAGAATTTTTAGTTCTTATTGTTCAGTTCTAAAAATAAAATGGCCAAACATGAGTTATAAGTTATACAGGAGACAGGAGCCCCAGGGTTGAAAAACTAGATAGCTCATTCAGAAGTGTAACCTTTTCAATTGCTACTTGAATGTATTACCTTTAAAAATAAATATTTTTAAATTTTCCTCTGGCTCAAAACAAAAATATCAGGGTCTGTTTGGTAAAACACAGTGAACTGACTTTATATGAGGTCTACCAAAGAAGTTCATGAACTCATCCTAGAAAAAGAACTACATATTCGTTGCTGAATATCACAAAGTACTTTCCTTGAAAACTGTAGACTGACACCAGCTTCTAGTACACTCTTCAGAGGAATTTTGGAATTCTTTTTCTAGAATAGCCACCAAAGTTGTCATTATATTACTCTTGATGTATTTAATATTATCAAAATGTCTTCCTATTGATATTTTCTTTGTTTTTAGGTAAAGAAAAACGTCATTGAAGGCAAGATCAGGTGAGTAGGGAACCAAAGGTGTCCAAAACGATTATTTGTTTACTGCCTAACAATTGCCTCACAGACAGTGCTGTGTGAGCTGGTGAACTTTTGTGACGCAAAAGCCATGAATTGTTGGCCAATATTTTCAGTTCATATTTTCCTAACTTTTTCTATCAAGATTTACTTGATCTGCTACACTTCTCACAGTTAGCTGATGATTCTGATGCATAATTTTAGAAATTTTTATAATGTTTTTTGTCAGTTCTCTTCATTATTGGCCACCTTGACCACTCTCCAGTGACTCTTTCTCTCCCCTGAGACAAATAGATAGTCCATTTGTACATTGCAATTTTCTTCATGGCATTATCTCTACAAACATGGACTAACTTGTCCCTGATTTCACTTCCATTCTTGCCAAGTTTAACAAGAAATTTAGAAATGTTTGTTTCTTTCTCTAATTCAGCTCTGACATTCTCACTGTGGCACACAAAAACAGACAGCAATAATGAACACTATTCAAGACATTGCTGCATATCAACACAAACACAACTGTGCAACACTGATATGTGTATACTAAGGTTATGAAACCTTGGTGAGTTGTTTGTACAGTGCTGCATATAGTATGTTGGTAAGTGCCCAGTGTAAAGTTCGTAAATTTAATTGTGAGACCTCATATGTAAATCTGCAGTCTCTCCCAGAAACTCCATTAAAAATGGATAACTATTTTTAAAATCATAATTATCTTATGTGAAGAGAATAAGTGGGAAGAAAATAATTCAGGCCCTGTGAGATGCAAACAAAATGTTCGAAATTCAAGAACAAATGAAAAAAATTGGCTAGAAATCAATTTAAAGTTGAAGTTCAAGTTTCCTGAAGCAGAAGCCAACATGTAATTCACACCCCAAACCATGAAGTGGTTTAAAGTTTATAAAAGATCTACAGATATAGACATGCAGAGGACCTCCAATAAAAATGTCACATTTTTCCTCCCTCATCTTTCTATAAAAGGCCACCAAGTGACAAGCTAGGTTTGTAATGTCTCTCTTGCAAATTTTTAAGACATCTCTCAGAAATGGCTGGCAAAGTGTCATGAAGTGTTATGGAAACTCTCCAAAATGAAAAAGAATAAACCAATTCTACAAAACAAAGGAACTTCAAGGAAACAAGCAATGCCTAAAGTTGAAAAAGGATATAAAAAATACCATAACTAGTACCCTACCCAGGGCGATAAAGTGAGACTCTGTCTCTACAAAAAAAAAAAAAAACAAACAAAAAAAACCATAACTAATAGACAAGCCAAATACAGTACCTCAATTGAACATCAGAATGTGTTTTAAAAGCATTAAAATAACAATAATAAACTCTCAAAGATTGAAAATGTGACAGTAAAAATTTTAAAAATTCAATAGATGTTAAAGAAAAATAAAGTATAAAACAAAAACCCTAGTAAAAACAAAAGGCAAAGAGATATTAAATTGGATCAAAAACATCCAGATTAGACAATAAAGTCAGAATGGGATTTAAAAGAACTCTAGAAAGAAAAGATAGGAAAAATTATACATCAAACAAACAAAAAAATTCAATACAATTTTCCAGGTTCAAAAGGACATGCGTATTCAAATAGCAAAGGCCTTCATAAAGTTCCATATAATAAATAAAAGAGACATATGTAAGGTTACAACCCTAGAAATCCTAAAATGGTAACAATAATAATAATTAACAAGTTCTAACTTTTTTCAGGAAAAATAATAAGCTTTCATCTTAGAAAATATCAATGTAATAAGGTATATCCCTTTTAGACAATGTTTTCAAAATCCTAAGGTAAATTGATGTCCACTGTATAAGACTGTATACACAGTTAAAAACAAACAATCAAATGTATGTGAACATTTAAAAATAAATTTCAAACAATTTCTCAAAAAGTGTCCTTTCCTCTTGGACTTGCCATTTGACTAGTGCAGACCATGCTTAACCTGTCCACAGGTGAGATCTTTCACACAGACACGGGGGTGCATGAAAATCTTGGGTTTCTAAATCAGGTGGTCATTTCTGTTGCCATTCAGCTTCTGTGAAGAAATTACTGGAGAATAGGATCTAACAAAATAAGGTATTAATCCAAGAAAGAAAGAAGACATAAGATCTAGGAAATAGTAGCCTCTATCTGGCAAAGTGGAAAAGAATTCCCAGGATTATAGTTAAGGGAAGTTCTCAGATACAATAACAGTTGTCCATAAAACCGGAAGACAAATAAGTCCATACTGAAATGGAACTAGACATCATAAACCATGCCAGGAAAATCTTGAATATGTTGATTTCCAGATGTGTTTTATCAGTTTGAACTAGTTAGACAGGTCTGCAGGAGAATGTGGTAATAAATTAGTAATAGGGACATAAAGGACTAAGAAAGTGAATAATAGAAGCAATTATAAACATCAGAGAAAATTCAAAAAAAGCTAACAAGTAAGAAATTACCCTTTGCATGGCCTTACTTTGAAGAATATTTATGTTATAATCATAACTTAATGCTGAATATTTATTAAATTTGAAGTAATATATTGGGGGGAAAGGGAGATGGCAAGTCACGTGTAGCTGAAATAGATAAGTAAATTCTCTTCATTCATGGTGAGTAATAAAGAGATGATATCTAAAATTAGAAAATCAAAATGTATTATTCTTAAGTATATTATGTCAGGATGTGGAAGTAAATAGTAGAAGAAAGAACTAAAAGACTTGAGAGTGGTTCTCTCTCAGAAGTCAAAATCAGTAACGAGTGGGAGTAAAATAAATATACTTCTATGTCTAATACTCTGATGCAAAAACAATTTAAACTAAATCTCATCTCACAATTTACATATTAGCCCCTGATTTTTCTAGTAGCAAGTTAAATTGTTTTGTTGATTTGATTCTTCTCAACCATTTGTAAACATTTTAATAAAACTTTTAAATTAAAGAGTCAACTATCTTAGAGTTAAATAAATATGTGGAGACTGCACAGACAAGATCTTGGCTGTGGCACAATAGCTTGACTTTGATTGTGATACTATCAGTATTGGGTAGGACTAGAGTGCACCTCCAGGAAAAATGATGATACTTTATTAACATAAAAAACACGTTAAGAGTGTTTTCATCAAATCAAATGTCCTTTGCCTTATGTACATTTCATTGTCTTTTTTTTTTCCCCTGGTATCTTTTTGCAGTGTTACAAACTAACTCAAAAATGTAGTGGCTTAAAATAGCAATAATTGTATCATCTCATGATTCCATGATCAGCAACTTCCATCTCAGCTGTGTGATTTTTCTACTGGGCTCACCTAGGGTCACTCATGAAGCCTCTGTCATATGGGAGTTCATTTAGAGCAGAGAGAACCAAGGTGGCTGGTTCCAGTCCTTATGGTTGTTGCTGGCTATTTGCTGGTTTGTTCTGACAACACGATCTCTTATCCTCAAGATGGCTAGCTCAGGATTGTTCATATAAAGAAGTTCCAAGGATTTTTGAGCTTTAGGTTCAGAAATACCACGATGTCACTGTCACGACATTCTGCGTATCAAAGCAAGTTTGTAAGGGCAGCCCATATTCAAGGGCATGCTTAAATGGTCTCCATCTCTTGAGGGCAGTAGCTGCAAACACTTTCTAGTCATCTTTAATCCACTACATAGCACAAAACTGACTCTAATCTTAAGCAGTTTATAAATTAAGTGAATGTAGAGTGACACTAAATAATTTGTATTTGGATGACGATGGCAATTTACAATTATCTCTTCATAGCTCATCCACACACGCTTATCTTAGCTTAGGGTCATGATCGTTTTTCCTAATTTCTATGTATATATATCTGCTTTCTTCACAACATTGCAAGCTTAATTAGATGTAGAACTCCTGTGACATTCAAGCTCCTATATTGCACTATAATTTACTAAGCAAAAGACACAACACAAAGAATAGGAAAGTGTGAAAACATTTCCCCTAATGCCACAAATAGAGGAAGAGAAAAACATAGTAACAATATATAACGATGCATTTGAAATATTTTAAATAAGATACTTTAGAATATGTAAATGCTAAACACAGTGATTTTTTTTTAAAGGCAGGCAAGGAAAACTAAATTAACAAAATGTCAAATGTCCGCTAATTACAAAATAGAGGTCAGGTGTTTATAACTGTTACCTGGAAAAACATCTAGCTATTTCTTGACCTTTAATCATTATGGCTGTTGTTTTTATTTCTTAATTTGTCTTAATTGGAAGGGAGCTAGCTGTTGGCAGAAGCAAACTATGAAGTCCCAGGATGTTAGCAGCATAGATATTCATTGCTGCATTTGTTTCTACCCTTGTATAAAAAAGTACTATTATTCTCATTAAGTAGCTCTGACCATATCTGGTGGAGAAACTCAGGGTAGTAAAAGGCAGATGAATCATAGACTGAGGTCCAGAGAATAAAATTAAAAGATATTAAAGAATAACAAATTTAAACCAAAAGTTTTATTGGATAATGTGAGGGCAGGAAATGGAAGTGAAAAGAACCCTTTACTAGGAGTTAAAATATTGAATTATTTAGAGTAGTGCAAGGGGACATGCCTAGGACCAGTGAAATGAAACTAGGAAAATGAAAATTTTGTCTATCAGAGAAATGTTGCTAACATCAGGGATATAATGAAACTGTCTCCCAGGAGAGTTGTTTCATCTAACATAGAACTTTTCAATCTTAAAAGTTAAAATTTCATTTGACCCTGTAGCATCCCAGCCTTCCTCACCCATGAATCACTATGGCAGAATGAATTGTTTTTTCAAGCCATTGAAAACACTCATATTTAATGAGTTATTTTGCCTGTCAGAAATGAATTATTCCAATAACCCACACAATAATAATACCCATGGCCATCACTAACAAAATGAAGGCAGGTCCTACTAAAATTATTGCCAACATTGTTGGTTAGACCCTCCGCCTTACCATATGAACATGAGGAAAATTTCTGAGTTAACCGCAACACCATAAAATCTTATGTAGGTAAAAATAATTTCAGTTTCAAAAGGTATTAGTCTGTCTACCTATAAAATGGGCCATAATAATGTCAGTTTCATTTCTACAGTGAAATAACAATAATAATAATAAACACCAAAAATACATACTGTGTTGAATACTTTTGTGACATTTAAAAAGTTGTATAATCTCTTCATAGGAAAAAAGAGAGAAAATACACTTCACTATAATAATAATTAATACTTAATGAATATTAAGTACTTGATTAGTACAAATTGTGCACCTTGTACAAATTGTGATCTTTCATTGGAAAACCTTGGAGACAATTCCTATTACAAATTGACAATTTTGAAGAGTTTAAATATAAGATGGCACATCCCCCTCAAAACTTTTTGGCTGACAGTAATCAAAATATCCCCATTTCTTCAGTGAAACATTTGACTCCTCACACCAAGTGAGAATGCCATTTTACCACCAGAATCATTCACAGAAGATTAGATTTTGCTGTTAAAAATTTATAATTTCTTTTTTTAGTGTTAATTTTTTGGAATTTGAAAACTATAGATGAGAGGTCATGAACTCAAACCTGTAATATTTAGTATTTAGGTAAATCTGAAAAATACATCCAAATGCCTGTATATACAGTACTTACATTTGCATACATAATTTAATAAACTATTTCCCTTTTTGCATGTGGACAATAATCATAATTCAACCAAAAAAATAGGTAAGTAAGGAAATCAATGGGATGAAAGATCTTAAAATGTTTCAATATGCCAAATAAAAAAGAAAGATTGATATTTATACCTTTATTCTCCCAAGTTGAGATCCAATGAATATGTCACATATCTCATTCTAAAATTTGAATTTAATTTTCAATGTAGTCACCTATCTTTGTCTGCTTAGTTATGTACAATAAGCAATACATATATATTCTTCATTTTCATCCTAAAGCTTTGTAGGTGGTGGTTTCAATTTATAGGATGTTTTGGAAATGGGCTTACAGTTAGGATAATTTATTCACAAAATCGAGTTGAAGCAAATATCATAAATTGAATAACAGATATTGGCTAAAGACCTTTCACAGGGCCTAATCACTAACAAAACTACAGGCAGAACTGTTCAAAGGGAAATATGTTTGTCTTTATTATGCAAAAACACTGACCAACCTATAAATTCAATTTTGAATGGATTGTATCAAGAATAGTTGGTAAGTTTAAAATTCAAAAAAAGTAGAAAATCTTATTTTAGACAGATGACACTCATATATTACAAAGGAAATATACTTATTCTAGAAAATTAATAGACATTTCCCACATATTACAGATTAGAGCTAAATGATCATTAAATTCTGGGGACAAAAGAACCTGAAAATCTCAACAGGGCTCAGTAACAAGATAAGCAATTAATTTTTTTGTATCAAGGATCATTGATGCAGAACTCAACAAGTTTTGTTTTATTTTTAAGTTTTCTTGCAATTTTATCAAAGGCATTCACTGATCTTATCACCATTGTTTAATCAAGATTTTAATATTTTTTCTCTTATTAACTTTGATTACAAAAATAATTTTAACCAATCATTTAAGTATAAATACATAAATCTAAAATAAAAATGTAAATGCTAGGAACTTTAAGGTTTCATAGAATTCTGGACAATGTAAATATAACTTTAAGTACAGTACATATCACAAAACTTCTAAGTTTGATTTTCAAATTTGTTTTTATTGAATGCTATCTTCATTTTAAAATAAATTAATGTATTGAGTTCTATTAAAGAAGAATTCTGACACAACTACAACAGGGACTCTTCCTAACAAGAGCAAGCATTGCAACCTAATTGCTTGTAACCTCACAAAATAATTGGAAATTAAAAAAAAAAAAAGAATTCTGAGCAATTCTAAATTTTATTTACTAAATCTTGCATATGTCCATAATAAATATATTTGCGTATTTCATTCAACAAATGTACTTTTACAAATCGTCTTCACCTCTCCCCCAAAGCTGGTATGTTCTGGGGTCATGTTTAATCACCTTCCTGGTGAGAAAGATGAGAAAAAATCTAGAAGGGAGAAATCTAAACAACAGAACGAATATTTGATTTGCATAGTCTGTGCTTCATCAGTCATCATTATGAGTTGATTTATTCTTCCTACTTTATTATTCCTGTAAGAATACTACATATATAGACTGAAGACTCAGAAGTAAATTAGCAAGACCTAAGTTGCATAGTGAATAAAAGTTAAACCATACATTTTTCACTTCTCTATGCTTGTCACAGAAAATTACATAACACAAAAAAACACACCAATCAATCTGTAGATTAGATGATAAATCAGTTATTTTATTACAAATATTATGATTCTTTTAAAAAATTATTCCTACCACTTTTCTTTTAATGTACATAACTAGAACTTAACTCTTTGTAATCTTCCTTAATGAAAATCTCCTTTGCTTTCTTCTGTATGTATCCTTCAGAGATTAAAGTTAGAGCCACAAATGGGTGCTCTCTGACATCTAGGAATTCATTATCATTGCACACCATCGTGAAACTACCCTCACATGTTTGTGTGGATGCCATTATTTAAGATGAAGTCATACTAGAGTAGAGTAAGCCTTTACTTACTACAATGACTGGTGTTCTTATAAAACAGGAAAATGTGGGCATAGTTACACACACTGGGAAAATGCCACATGAATGTGAAGATAGAAATCTGGATGATGCGTCCATAAACCAAAGCAAAGGTACTGACAAACCATCATAAGCTAGGAAAGACGTTGAAATAGATCATGACCTTCAGAAGAAACCAACCCTGCCACAAACTTGACCTGGGATTTCCAGTCTTCATAACTGTAAAACAATAAATTGCTGTTCTCTAAGCCACCACATTAGCGGTACTTTGTTATGCTAGCCTGTAAAGATACAGGAAAACACAAACTTACTTTGTCCTATTCTACTCTAACAACACAAACACTTCCATGACCTCAAATATATGAACTTTCTTCCCAATAACGACCAATTCTGCACCTGACTTCCTAGTGGAGACCAGCTAGGTATCCTCTAACTGAATGTAATTCTGGTGCCATTAACCTAAAGATAGCATCCAATTCCACAAATTGAGGGCTCAATCTCACAAGACCACTCCCACTTCAGAGACCAAGTTGTGAATTGTGCTTCTGACTGATTCGCTATAAATCAGAGTTACCAGGTTCATCTTCCTTGGGTTTGATTAATTTGCTAGAATGGCTCACAGAACTCCAGAAAACACTTTACTGACATCTACCCATTTATAATAAAGGACATTGAGAGAGGTGTGGGTGAAAGCCTGCTGAGCTTCCATGTCTTCCCCAGGTGTGCCACTCTTAAACCTCCATATGTTTAGCTATCTGGAAACCCTAAGTACTTAATCTCTTAGGGATTTTTATGGGAGCTTCATTACATAGGCATGAATGATTATACCATTGGCCATTAGTTTATCAATTCAACTTCAGGCTTTCTCCTTTAATTGGAGTTCAATGCGGGGGTGGGGTGTGTGTGTGTGGAATAAGTTCTGACACTATAATCATATGGGTACTTCACCTAGCAAGCATCTTCCATTCCAAAGCTACCTAGGGCACCCCAGCCACTGGTCGTCTCATATATCTCTTAAGAGTGGCTTAAGAGTGGCAAAAGTCACTTTTAAGAGATATATGCCAGGAAAATGGGATGAAGACTAAACATAGGTTTCACAAAATTACATTGTTTTGAGAAACTAACAGAATACTCAAAAAGTTATTTCTCATGGATTCACATTCTAATAAGTTCACATTACTTCCTATAAATCATAGATGCACACCTTGACATACCCTCCAAATAAAATGTTCTCAGTTTAACACTCTGTGAAAATTTGGTGATAATTTAAGTGTTTATACACAAGAAACACCCAAAAACCTTTATCATGATCAGTTTTTTTCCTTCCCTGCCATCCGAACCAAGAATTGAATACTGCCTGACTATAGAATAACAGCTATGACAATGTCTTATGGCCTTTCCTTATGACTTGGTCAACTGAATTTCTTCCTAACAATACTATTGATAACTTATCATTTTCCCTTTTCCCTCTGCCCAAGGAGAGTTGGGTGAAAATAACTCCTGTTCAAAATAGTGGCCCTAATATTCAGGGGTTATCTTGACTGCACCATTGCCTTAGATAAATTTACCCATAACAACTCCAGGCTTTATCTAAAGAGAAGAAAGGGCTCTATAATGTTTAGAGATATCTCATAATGGATCTTGAGTACTGGAAAGCCTGGGGATAATTCCAGCAAAGAGATGTTGTCCAGTAACTCAAACCCACCAGGGACTTGAGATTAACTAACTTTCCACCATAACTAGGTTTAACACTTCTATAAAGTAAATTTAAATAAACTGGATACTTTTTGGAAATAAGAGTCTCCCATGTTTTTAAGGGATGAAAGCTTCTCATGATGGAATGCTACTTTTCAATACCTTACTTAGTTTACTGTGCAATTTGGGCACTTAAGCAATGCTTAGTACTCCTGATGGTAAGAAATTAAAAATATAATCAACAATACAAGCTTCAATTCCTGCTTAGTCAATCTCTTACCGAAAATAATGAAAATTTTATTCTCAACTAAACAGCTATGGAGAGAAAGGATATTTGGATCATAAACCTGAGGAAAGTCTAGAGAAACCACAGGGGTATAATGAAACTGCACTGCAAGAGTTGAATTGTCAAGGTAATGGTCATTAAACTGTGTGTTTCTATAAAACAAATACAACTAATTGGATGCCCAAAACCAATTAGGAGTAGAAAACCAATGACTATTTTACTTTAAAATACAGAATACAACTTTTAGGTATTATGTGATCCAGCGTAGGGAGAAAAGAACTTCATACGTGTACCATGACAGTGAAATGATCTCTAACAATGAATCAATCAATAAGTATTTTTAGCATTTAGTTTGCCTCATTGAAATCATTGCCTCAGAATGATTTCATTCTGCCTCAAGAGGTACAAAATAGAATAATTAGAATAATTAAGCAACAAACATATTCAATAATATTTTCAATATTGCATTTGGTGATATGGGGAATAAAAAATAAAGTTTCTGCTTCTGTCTAGGATGTAGACACTGCAAAGAATGTTGCTCCTGTCCTAATAGCAAGAAAAATATAGATAAATTTTGAAATCATAACTTTTGTTTTTCCAAAAGTATCCTCAAGACCACCAATAAACCTGAAATCTAAGGTGGGATAAGTCTTCCTACAAAACAAGAAATTAAGTACATCTTTTTAAATAAATAAAAAAAAATCTACTTACTAAATTACCTCAAGCCTGGTTCTTGAGAAAAACCACCATTCTAGCTGCAACAAAAGCATGTGAAATTTGATTACATACTAGATGGCTAGGTCTAAGGTGACCTAATATGACAATACAGAGCTTTTAGGGGCATCTGACATAAATGGAATAGGTATCAAGGTATCACTTACAACTTCTTTCCCCTAAACCTCCACCAAGCACTAACAAAAAAAGTGAGAGCAGGACCAGAGACTGGAGAGAGCCCACCTTTGCTGGTGATTAGCATGATAAAGTAATTGGTGATTGTACAGACACAGACACAAAATACCGTGCATTTCTCTAAAACTTTTCCTCCTGTGAAACTAATGACTTAAGCTACAGAGGAAGATTTAGCAAACCTTCCTGATCACAAGGCATATGCAAAGACACATTGCCACTGAGGCAAGAAGAAAGAAAAACTACCATGAAGATATGTCTTCAGCCAAATTAGCCATCTTTTATTAATAGAAGAACAAAAAGACAGCATTCAAAACAAACTGCAATATAAAGCAGAGGTTGGCTTCTCATGAACACAAATGGCAAAACTTGCTGCCCTGAGAGTAATGTATACAAAGCCTCACTGAGACTGAAAGTAGAACCAAACAACAGAGAACTCTCCCTGCCCCCACCCATGTAATTCTAGCACAAAGCACTAACTAAGAACAGTCCGATGCTGAGGGAAAGGCAAGAGTGTGGTGTGAGATCTCTCTGTGTCATGCAGATATTCAGCAATGGCTGAAAGAAGATGGTGGAGGCACAGCTATGGGAAGAATTCCTGCCGCACTCTCCTTCCATTCTAAGCACTAATCCAACACTTGAATAACTTTAGCTGAAGTCCATAGAAGGTAACGATAGCAATAACTATACTTTAAACCAGCTCAAAACTCAATAGATTGCCTAAGCCTGTTACTATTAGTATAGTTAATCTTACGTGCCAACTTAACTAGGCTGTAACGCTCAGTTGTTTGGTCAAACACCAAGGAGGATGCTGTAAAGGTAATTTTTAGATGATATTTACATTTAAATCAATAGACTGAGTAAATCGGATTTCCATAATATGAGTTGGCCTCAACCAATTAGTTGAAGGCCTCAAGAGAAAAGAGAGTTCTCTCAAAAAGGAAGGAAAAATGTCACCAGACTGCCTTTCCTTAAGACAGCAATTTTGACACCAGCCAGAATTTCCTGCCTGCTGTGCTAAACCAATCCCTAAAAATCTCTCTCACACACATACACACACATAATAGATAGTGGATTACAAATTCAAATTTAATAAAAGTAATTATGTTAATATCTAAAAATCACAAGTGGGTGGGTATGTAGAAATTCATTATAGACAAACTACTGAAAATAGAAGACAAACAGAAAATATTGAAGGCAATCAGGAGAATAAAAAGAGTAAAGAACACATTATACACAGAAGAGAAAAATATGATAAGATTATATCACCAGAAAATAAGGTCAGAACACAACAGAGTGATATCATTATGGATTACTAAATTTGCCTTTCATCTCAGAGTCCTCTACTCAACAACTATTTTGAAAATGAAGGGAAAATAAAAATATCATCAGCAAAAGCCAAACGATTTATTTTTAGCAAATTTATGTTATAAGAAATGCAAAAATAAATTCTTCAGGCAAGAAGACAGAAATTCAATCAATACACAAAAATAGACAATCAATGAATATTAAAAATAAACATAAAATAAAATATTAATGGCTGTAAAGATAACTGAATATCTAAGTATAAAAATTATAAAAACATTATGGAATTATTACATGTTTACATTTAACAGTAGAATCATAATGTGAGGGAAGAATTGGAAGTATTCTGCATTAAGGTTCTTATGATTTAAAAAGTAGCATACTATTACTTGAAGATAAACTCTGATAAATTAATGATCTATATTGCAAATTCTGGGGAAGACAATTTGAAATAGTTAAAAAGAGTAAACATTTTTAAATAGTTACAAAAATATTTAAAAGAGACATAATCTAATTGTGAATATAAAATGAAATCATGAGACTCAATTACTCTAAAAGAAAACAGAAAATAGAATGTAAAAAAGGAAACATGGTGCTCACTTCGGCAGTACATATACTAAAATTGGAACAATACAGAGAAGATTAGCATGGCCCCTGCAAAAAGATGACATGCAAATTTGTGAAGCATTCCATATTTGTAAAAGACTCTAGAAGTAAAAAAAAAAAAGAAAAGAAATCATGTACTCCAACCATATTAATAGTTACATTAAATAAAAATGGGCTAAACACTCAATAAAAAGTCAGAGATTATTGAGTTAAGAATATCCCATTTTAAATATAAAGATGTAAAGGATTAAAATGAAAATGATGAAAAAATAATACTTTGAAAATAATTATGATAAAAATGCCTAAATTGCTATATTATCAGTGGAAAATGTAGACTTCAGAATAAGAAGCATTATTTGAGACAAAAAGAATATTACATTATAATTAAAGATATGATTTATGAAGAAGAAATAATAATCTTAAATATGTGTTTTGACCCAATAATAGACCTTCAAAACATATGAAACATTAATGAGAGAACTGAGAGAAATAATAAACAAATCTAAGTTTTATTTGGAAGCCTCAAAACTTAATATTAAATCAGTAAGAACACAGATTACCTCAAAATACTATCAGTAAACTTGATCTAATTGTAATTTACAAAATACTCCATTGAAACACACATGTTATGTGTTTCATGCACATGAAAAAATGCACAATATATGTTTTTTTTTATGTGACCATAGGATATTTACCAGGATATTCATATTGTGAACAAACTCATTCTGTTCTGTGTCACAATCATTCATTATTAAGTTTTAAAATTTTAAAGAATTGAAATTTTAAAATATAGCTCTGCATAATGGAACTAAATAAGAAATACGAGAGAGAGTAGAGACTTCTGTTGTCACTTAGTGTTAAATACTACAAAGGAGACAATAAATGGTGAATAATTTCACAGTAATGTTTGAATAATAAAGGTTGAAGTTATTGAAAAAATATTTTCTTGAGAGGTAGGATGTATTCTAATCTTGATAAATATGCATGTTTTGTATGAAATATTTTATTTTAATTTTCTATTCCACATAATTTATTTTCATACTTCTATTATGGGATCTCAAAGTGAATGTCAATCCTTCCTTGCCTGTGAATCCTCAATAAAGTCCTACTTTCAGTTTTATATATTTCTAGCTTCTTAGCATATTAAACAAAATTCTTCCAAACCTGGACTAAATTGGTATATATATTTCCTCTCCTGTGTGGAAACCATGTTTTCTGATTGGGATCTTTACTAGCAATGCAGAACTTGATTTCTGAGGGGATAATTATGAAGCACAAGCCATCTGGATGTTGTCTAAACCCAGGAGAAACAGAAGGAAAGAACCAATGTTTGCCAGTAAAACAAAGAAAGTCTCCAAGACACCAAGAACAAATGGATCCAAGAATAATTTTAGATGGAGTAAATCGAAAATTAAGAGGTAGACTACCTTCTCAATTGGTTTCATTTTTTTGGAGCTAGAAGGAGACCTTTTCATTCCCTGAAATTTCTTCTTCTTTAATACTTGCCCCATTAAAGCTCCCTAATTTGGATGTGATAGATTTTGCTCTCCACTCTTCTTGCTTTGTCCAAATCAAATAAACCTTTTGCTATCTCCAAGCACCCCTGCCACAGGGTTTGGCTTTGCTGTGCATCTGGTACACAAGGTTGAATTTGAGGTGCCCCAACAGTGCCTTACTCCTTTTGCCCATGCACTTCTGTGCATGGGATTTCTTTTGCTTTTCTATCTCTCTAGTGAACTGATTCAATCATCAAAGACCCAGTTAAACATTTTCTCTTCTGTGACAAACTTTTAACATTCCAACAGAACAAAATTTCTCTTCCCTTGTGCCTTCACAACATGATCTATATTTTTCCTTTCGAGCCACAGCCACCTGTGAGTTAACACATACTCTCCCCTGTGTAGTGCAATAGAATTCTTGAAGTCAAAATATACACCTATTGATTTTTCTTATTCCGAAATCAATAATTTCCTTGGTACATGGTAAACCCTTTGAATTCCAATCTATACCATGAGAGGTATATGTGGACCTGGATTTTTAGGGCTTAATGAATGATATGATGAGAATTCTCATTTCTGGGGTATCATAGGCAACCTCTGATAATGTCTCCGGAATGTACAGAGCTAACAAACAGTGCCAAAATTTATAGCATGATGGAATTCAATACAGTTACATAGTTATCAACATCCTATCTCAGACATAAGGAAGTACTGGTAGTAGCTGAAGGATTTTTTAGGATTATCAACAGCTCAGAGGTAGGCACTGATTTTAATTGTGATTCAATCATAACAGGAAAAGCCAAACATCAGGGGAAGAAATGAGTTCCTGGGCACACACAGAGACAACCCAGAAGTAAAAATGAATAAAGATATTTAAAACCTACAGCCGTTCCTGACAATAACAGGTGGAAAGGGAACCACAGGATACTAAATGTAATGTTACTGTGATGTAAATGCTTGTAGAAATATATGCACACAACATGCAAATATATGTAAATATATGTTTACACATGCATATGTGCATACATAGTTCCTTAAACTTTTTCCAATCTCATAAGCAAATGTATACTACAGGAGCAGAGATAGTAGGAAAGAATTGTATAGGTTTGGGTGTCATTTCCTGCTGTGGAAGAGGAGACAGAATCGCTCATCAAAGAGATAGTTTCCCATATATTCAAAGGAGGAAGAACTGTTTTAACACTAGTTTTTTCAAGCATATATGAAACACACCAATCTTAATTTATATCACAATGTCATATAAAAAGGAAGCATTCTCCTTTAAAATATTTGCGAGTGAATTTTCCATCTGTAATCCACCAAATGTACTTTATTAAAATGTCCAAGTGCAGAACAAAAATTTAGTTCTCTAGTATAAAAAAATATCTTTCAGGCATTTTTGATTTTTTAATGTTCAATAAGAGAAATAAAAGTTTATTTCACATTTTCTATTTATAGTAAAAGGAATTGAAGTAAAAAAATCTGTTATATTAAAAAATCAGAAATATCTTACGTGGAACAGTTATACACATAAATGTGCAATGAAACATCTTAAGAATCTGATTGTGAGAGTATTGTTGTAAAGATAAAACCTTAATAGGGAACTCGTGTAAGACGTGTTTCCTGAGAATGTGAAAGGGCCTTAGGGCTGGGAAGGCTTGCTGAGTTCAAGATTGAAATTATGTGGGGAAAAATTGACACTTTTTACATGATGATGGAATGAAATTATAAACAAGAAATTTTGAATAAGATTTATTGTGAGTTTTTATGAGTAGAAATAAATGTTGATAATAGAAATGAGATACCTAAACCCTATGAATAGAGAAAGTCAATGAGCTGGAGCTCTCACTCAGGTTCATAAATGATCAGGGTGAGGAAAGCAGGTTGCAGTCAGAGAGTGTAGTAACTTAAAATTAGTCATCATGTGTTCAAGATCATCTATATTTATAACAACACTCAGAATGTAAAAGATAGTATGTCTTTTAAATTCCACACATATGAAACTTTTAACATGCATGAAAAAAGAATCAACCCATCCATCAATGTCATAATGAGACAGGCTATCTTTTCTCTCTTGCCCAAGAATTTCTATATTAATTTTATGAACTGTTAAAAAGATATTCAAACATCCATCTTTCATGAAATTATATATCCTGTTTTCTATATATTTTTAAGATTAATCTTTCTAAAGTAGAACTTAAATTATATGAGGTCTTTGGATAATGGAAGAATGTAAAGGTGACCACTTGGTTTCTTTGACTGTTTCTTTTCTTTGGGGGGGGGCAACAGAGTCTTACTTGGTCACCCTCACTAGAGTGCTATGGCATCATTGCTCACAGCAACCTCAAACTCTTGGGCTGTGGAACTTCTTGTCTAATCTCTGAGTAGCTGAGACCACAGGTTCCCTCCACAATGCCAGGCTATTTTTAGAGATGGGATCTCGCTCTAGCTCAGGCTGCTCTTGAACTCATGAGTTCAGGCAACGTACCCGCCTCAGGTTCCCATAGTGCTAGGATTATATGCATGAGTTTTGTTACTCCATCAACATGCATTTTTCTGGAACATCTTCTAGATACTAATTATGACAATAGACCAAACCTCTGACCTGGAGAAGTTAATGAGTTGGTGGTGTTAATTCTTTCAACCTTCTTATAATCTCACAGAGGAAACATTTGGGGTTCTGAATTTAATGTTATGAGTTGATTGTTCAATATTTTAAACAAATAAATGTCATTTAAGCAAAGGTCATTTACTTTAATAACAATTTTTAAACTTTATTTTTCATATGCAAATGCCCAAACCCATGGCCTTCATTCAAACAAGGTTTCATTTTAACAGATTGTCTTTTCTCGGACTTGAATTTAGTTGGTGGCTTTGCAGTTGAACAGCTATTGACTAACATTTCCATAAGTCTGTATGTTTTGAAAAAGATTACCATACTTCACTTTTCTGTTCAGGTCCAAGAAAAGCAAGGGCAGTGAAACCTAAATCACTTGTCTAAGAGGGAAAGGATAAAATTCTTTTCATCTTTTGTATTGTAACATCTCATATCAATCCCTACTACCATATACACACACTTACCTCTGGCCTTTGAAAGAAGCCAAAACTTAACTTTTCACATAAACTTGTAGAAATGGATGTAATGAAAATAATATTGTTTACATAACATCAAAGACTTGCTAGATTTATCTCTCTTTGCCAACAGCTTTTAAGAATCATGCAAGGCAATCTAGATGGTTGTTTTTATTGGAGAAAACATCAAAACCTCCACACAAGAAAGAGAAAATAGAAATGCACATAATAATTAACACTTTGGAAGAGAGATTACGATATTTGAGGTTGATTTCAGAGACTCCCTCCTTGTTTGAACCACCCACTCAGTGTTCTCTCCTTTATTTAAGCCTGGTGTCAATTCAAGTGAAAGACTCAGATTTGCCTTCAGTATATTTAAATAAGATACACCCTCTGGCAATGTATCTGAGAAGACAAAAATCAATGAATACCACTTTGTTGGTAATCTGTTGAAAAGGAAAGAATAAAAAGTAATGAGGCCTTGATCTCTTGTCCTGTTGTGTGTGTAACCATGGCCTTTTCTGTCCTGTTTTTATGTAAATTCAAAAGAAAAAGAAAGAAATTACAACAAACAAAATACAAGTTTACAGGTACTCTGGATCTACATTATAGAAGAATACAAAGAGTGATTTAAGAATAATGAGCATCATCAACAGCATCCAGGCTCTGGCGAATCACAGGCCAGGTTCAATCCGGGAAAACTAAGTCAAGGGTAATACTGAGTTCCGTAGATTCAATCCAAGGAGAGCAGAGACAAAAAGAGATATTCAAAATCATGTACACATTTAATTAGATTTCATGCTTTAATAATATTATATATGTAAAATAGTTAAGATATCACATTTTACCTGAAAAAATAAATACATATAAAGAAGGTTAAATTTTATTAAACAATTTGAAATTTAAGACTTACAATTCTGTGAAGATCCAGTCATTCATTCAGCCAGCATTTACTGAGCATTTACCTACTAGATCCATACTGCAAACATTTTGTGACACCTTCCCTGTGATAGACCTGTCTGTGTGTATTGTGGACATGTCATGTTTCAGGTCATGGGATTATAAAGATGGAGGGCAGATTATTTTTTCCTTTAAAGAGGTGCTAACAAACACCTTGAGACAAAAGCATACCTAATGCATTTTATTCATTGAAATTACAGGTAAAATGGAGTGAATAAATAACTTAGTGCTAAGAATAAAAAATAACTAATTGATCAGGAGAGATCGCTCAGAAGATTAGGCATTGATAATGGACCACAAGAAAAAGAGAATGTCCCAACTTGCATGACAGAAAGGATGCTCAGACCTGTGAGAGGTAAGGGGGATTGTGATTAGTTTCAATACAACGTCATTTTTATTTGTTTTTTCACATATTGCTATTTCATATACACATTTCTATATAAACTTATAATCCCAAATCTTACCTTTTTAATATCTGTGTTACATTATAATGCACAGATTTGTAAGCCATTTATTTGCCATTGGATATTTTGTTGTTTACAGTTTTTCATTAAATTACCATATACGGGGCATCGTCTGTGGCTCAAAGGAGTAGGGTGCCGAGCCCATATGCTGGAGGTGGTGGGTTCAAACCCAGCCTGGGCCAAAAACTGCAAAAAAATAAAAAATTTTAAGAGTCATGTCCCAGGACTCTGAGACTATTTTAATTACCACCAGGGACACAAAAGTACTCTATTTTGCAGAATTCATTCATTCCCAATTCATGTCCCAGTTTACTGTAACAATTTATTGTCCCAGTAACAATTCAATTTCAGCTTCACTGGAGCAGAGATACAGTAGATACCAAGGATTTAGCATAATACCTGATATACTAATTCATTTACTAATACACTAGATACCAAGGATTTAGCATAAATACCTGATAGCACTCAGTAGTCGCCTAATGAATGAATGGGTGAATATTCAACACCACCAATTTAACTTACATTACTTATTTAACAGGTATATATTAGAATCATTATTTATATCCATATTTTTATTTATGATTTTACCCTCATACATGTAATTTTACAGGTTTATGCAGCGTATTTTCCATTTTTTAACCAGTAGCCTTTGTGCTCATTCTCCCTGGCTAGCCTATGCTGGCATGCTGGTTGTGTTTAGAAGAGTTATGTCTTCCGTCTCTTATAATAACATCTAAGTCTGTGGATTTCATTCTACTCTGCCAGACTTGCAGCCATAGCCCTTATTTCTTACCATATGACTTATTTCTTACCATATAGTGGGTAATAGAGTTTCCTGAAAAATTTCAGGGAATATTTTTTTCTTTTGCTGGAAAAGAAATGATCTCATTTTATTTTACTGGGAGAAAAAAGGAAAAAGAAAATAAGAGGGGGAAAAAAAAAAGAACTTAAGGAAAATCCCATGTTTATGAACCCCACCCATGATTATTGGCTTTGAATGGAACCTTGACATCTGGAGGTGTTGCAGCTCTTACAACGTTGAAAATTAATTAAGCAAAGGTCAATTGTAATTTCCCAGTAATAATTTAACAATACTAGGAAGCTTAACTCGGAGGTCTACATGTTTGTTCTCTTCTTCTCACTCAGGGGATGGCTCAATGGTCACAAGACAAATGATGGAGAAACCACCCACAAGGTTAGATTATATGAAGAACAATAGACCCACGAGTGGCCCCAGGCACAGTGTGCACAGAGGTCACAAAGACTCTGAGTTAACTAAAGGACCGTGTACCTATGAAAGAGCCTAAGAGCCTGAACTCCTCTCAATGGAGACAGTGGTTCTTTAAAAATAGAATCGGCCATCCTCCTCATTTGTTGGTAAATTAATAAATCTTCTCTTCCTTTCTCCTCAACCACTTGTTCTCATTTATTTTTTTAATGTGGCTTTGGGAACAGTTACAAAGATTTTGGTAGCACAGCCATAGGCATATATTTCAATATACCTATTACCAAAAAAGCAACTTGCTACAGACATTGGAGAAGAATGCTCTTGGTTAAATTATTGTTCTGTATGTATTGATTCTGGGTTGCTGACATCCAGACTTCGTTTAAGGATAATTAAATGTTGTTATTACATAAGTCACTCTAGGCAGGATTTTCTATTGCTTGCATACAAATCTCCCTGGTATAATTTTACTCTGAAACTTTATGAATGATATAAATATTTTCCTCCATTATAGCTTTACTGTTATCTATTATATCTTTCATCCCTGACTAATCTTCAGATTTGGAGTAAACATTACATTCTGTTTTTCTTTTCTTTTTTCTTCAGCTTCATAATTTTATTCTATTTAGGTACATCTCTTATAGTTCATCTCAGAATATAGAATGAAGATGGTATAAGTTAATCTTTGAACTCAGATTTAAAATCCATAAGAACATACCTTACACAATTTTATGTATTCTTTTTAGATCATACCTGGAATTCTTGTAGTTAATTTGAATATTCTTTCTGCTGGTCATTTGTTACTATTTTTACTAGTATACCAAAAGATTTTGATGATTAAAATTTTTAATGTATTCCAAAAGCTTCCATGATAAGTTTGTCATCATTAGTTTGAAAATATACTCATTGATTCAATTAATATTTTAAACTTAATTTTCCTAATAATTTGTCAAGATCTCTAAATTATTCTGTGAGCACTTTATGTATCAGTCACTCACTCAAAAAAATACACCACAAGAGATCTATTTAATTATTTATTCTTTAGGTACTTCCTTGTCTGGAAACCAATGAATTTTTCAAATAAATTCTGTGTTTTAAGTCTTGGTAATTCTGTACTTGTACATGAAAATTGTGATATTCTAGATAATTGCTCCTAAAATATATATTCACATCATAATTCCTGGAATCTCTTGACTTTACCTTTGGTAAAAACAAAAGAACTTTGTAGATACAATTAAAATAGCATTTCAAGATGAAGAGATTACCTTGGATTATCAGATAGGTCTCATATGCAATCATGTGTGTTCTTATAAGAGGGCTGCATAAAGAGTAGACAGTAAGGTGACCAGGGAAGGATAACAGTAACCACAAGAAGCTGCAGGAGGCAAAGCACAAATTCTCCCCTAGAGCCTTTGAAGGACATTCAACTCAGATAATACCTTGTTTTAGGCTCACTGGTGGACAGATGGCTTCTAGAACATAAGGGAACAATTTCCTATTACATGAATCCACTATGTTTGTAGTAACTTATAAAAGCCACAGGAAACTAATCCAAATACCTGTGCCATTCTTTCCATCATTCTTTTGTGTGAAAATCATTTATACACTGCATTTGCCTAATTTAAAATTTTTCTCTAATAAATTTTGTTTAACTTTTCCAATATTCTCATGCACAGTCACCATGCTAAGAAGAGCTATTTCCATTTCTTTCATTCCTACTTCTAATTTTTATCACGTTTTTCTATTAGAGACATTGCTTGAATTTCCAATACAATACTATATATAGAAAGAATGACAGGATGCGTTTTAATCTAAATCTTGTTTTGAAGAGCAAGTGATGCTTATTCATTAACTAAAATGCTGACATTAAACTGGTGTATATTTTCATTTTATACATCTTTAGAAATTGTATGGACCTTTAGCATAATAGATGTAGAATGTTATCAAATAATAATCAAATTTATAGCATAGTACCTCTGAAATGTGTAGGTCTTACATGATATATTAAATAATGTTTTGCAGATTATTATCATATGCCTGAATTGTATCTTGAACTCTTACTGTTATTCGTTCACTTATTTATCTATTTGGAGGAAGCATCTCATAATGTTGCTCAAGCTGGAGCACAGTGGTGTAATTATAGCTCTACCTCGATCTCACAAGCTCAAGCAAACGTCTTGCCTCAGTCTCCAAAAGTACTGGGATTATAGGCATTGAGCCACCACAACTGGCTTTATTTTTTTAATGATCATATTGCTATTGCTAGTTTATCCAACACTAGCTTAAGAAGGTTATCAAGTCAAGACTTTTGGTCCCTTCCCTAAAAGCTTAAAGATGGGGTGGCTATTGATGAGATAGATTCAGAAGAAAAAAGACTACAAAATGCTGCAGTGATTTTTTTAAAAGATGGGCTCATAGGTGCCAAGTTGTCCAAGAATAAAGGGTTTTCAGGGTAAAAATGGTATGTTTGGGGACAGAGGTATTGTCTATGTTTTCTCTAGGTGGGAGTAAAAGAATAGAATTCAGAGAAAAGAAGTTAAATGCTGGAGACCCATTCCCTGCTCCCAGACTCTAACAGTCAAAAGGGACAATTTGGTAGGAAAGAAAACAGAAGTCTATGGTGCATCTTAGCAGGGTACTGGCGAAACTTATTAAAGGTAGAGTATTAATGTCTTTATATAGTGATCAAGGAAATGCCATGAAGGATATCTGTAACAGTACGATCAAAATATTTCTGAATGTATATGAATCGTGCCCTGTAATTGCACCAATGTACATAATTATGATTCAATAAAATTATTAAAAAAAAAATACCCACATTGCTTAATTGTAGAATTTAAGGCAAGAAAGCAGTAGACCAAGCCTATCCCCGTGTTTTGCATACTTGTGAAGTTACCCAGAGGCTGTTTCCCTGTATTCGTGCCTTTGTCTTGCTTTCAAGCTGCTCTAGGATAAATCCTGTCTCTTGGTCACTTATCACCTGATTTTCTTTGGTCACGAGATTCGTGAAAAACATAAAATAAAGCAGAGCTTCCTATGATCACAGCAGCCAGGATGTGCCAGAACCATGGTGCCCTGCCCTGCTCATGCTGCGCCTCAGTGTAAGGAAGGAGGAAACTTCCATGATGCTTTTGGATTAGAACTCAGGCTCCTCTGAGTTGATGACATTTGGTGACCCCATTAGCAAAGTCTATGATTGTTTATTATCAGGGTATGTGTTATAAAACAAAATAAAAAATATACTTATTTAAAGATATAATTACTTGTCACTTGCCAAATTTTTCTTACTCCCACATAGAAAATTATCTGAAATAGCTCAAAATTCTGAGTGCTGTTAACATCATTGATAAAAACTTCCCAAAGCCAATTTGGCAGTATACATAAAAATCCTTAGAAAGTTAGGTGCTCTGTGACTAAGTAATTGTCTTTTTAAGGTTCCATTATATGGAGATAATGTATCGAGCAAAGATTAACGGTAATGATATAAATCATAGCAATGCTTATGCAAGCAAATAATTGAAAAAGAATGAATTGTTCAATAATAGAAAATCAGTTAATTATGTTATGGCACACCTATGGCAATATAATACTCTCCATATGTTAACAATAATGACAGAAAATTTAATGAATTGAGAAAATGTTAGTATGTGCATATATAGCTAAGAGTCAGATTCAGAAGCTGTATCTTCAGTAGAATCTTCTCATGACACTGTCATACTATTCGTATCCATTCTAGCCCTTCCCCACTGAGTTTCAGCTCTGTGATTGGGTAGAATTTACCCTATGTTGAGCTTTAAAAGTCAGCATGGTTGGGTTTGGCCAATATTCTGAGTGCTACAAGACCTAGGCCAACCAGCACGTCCATTTTCTTCTGGTTGATTTACGTGTGGCCAAATCAGCATGCACTTTAAGATTCTTGTTTGGCAATTATGAGAGCAGAGACTCTCTCAGTGTGTAAAAAGCAAGCATATGATCTGATTACCTGTGGCAACCATTCCACTACCACGAGGAAGAACAGCTTGAGATTGAAACACAGTTGAGAACTACAGAGAAATAGATCCAGAGCCCCATTGAAAGAGTGCCTGGATGCCTCTAGAGATGTTTTCAGTTGAAGAACCAATTCATTCTTATTTGTTAATTATTCTAGCAAGAGCTTTGTGGTCTGTGCTTGCAACCTGAAGCATTCTGACTAATATGAATCCTAATCATGTGACAAAAATGCATATTTGTGTCTTTTAAGCCTACACATCAAAGTATTAATATTATTATACTTGTCTCTCGGAAGTAAGATTACTAGTGATTTTTCCCTCTGCTTTGCTCTTTTCTGTAATTCTAGATTTTTAACAATGAAAAACCTAAATATAATGATAATTTGAGCCATAATAATAATTATCATTTAAGGCAAAACCATCAGATTTTTAGTTCTGAATGGTGCTACAATAAATGAAATCACTCTTCAGGTTCAAGATTATGTGTTTATTTATTTTCCCTTTAAAGCTAGAAATGCTAACTCCTTAATTCCAGAATCTCACTTATATCTTCAAAAGAATTCTATTAAAAATAATTTTGAGTCTGATTAGTTTAAGATCCATGCACATTGACATCTGTGTCAGTGAAACCTGGTTTTAGGTGTATTGGTGTTGAGGCAGAGAGACAGTATGTGGTCAGGTGGGGAAAATAGTGGGTTTAGAATATGCACACCACTGTTTCCTGGCAACTTGACCGTATGTAATTACTTAGCATTTCTGAACCTTAGTTATGTCAGTCAAGAAACTTTGAGGTTGCAATGAAGTGAAATAAGCCAAACACAGAAAGACAAATATCACTTTCTCACTTATATATGCAATATAAAAAAGTTGATCTCATAAAAGTAGAGAGCAGAAAGGTGGTTGGGTTAAGGATCACCGAGGAGTAAAGAGAAAATGATTGATGGGTACAAAAATATGGCTTGATAGAAGAAATAAGACCTAGTGTTTGATAAATCGGTAGGGTTACTATACTTTACAATTATCCATTGAATATTTCAAATTAGCTAGAAGAGAATGATTGGAATATTTCTGGTATAAAGAAAAGACAGATTTTTAAGCTGATGGATAACCTAAGTACACTGATTTGATCTTTACAAATTATATGAATGTACTAAATTATCACATATACCTTGAAACTGTGTACACGTTTCATGCACCAATAACAAATCATTTAAAAAAGAGAAAAAGAAACTGAAATTGGACTAAAAATTCTCTATAATCTTTCTGTCTATGAAATTCTATGATTCTATGAATGGTTTGAATCATGCTTTGTGTTTGAACAGAACGTATATTCACTGCCTACTTTGGGAAGTATAAGTAGGTTTCAACTCTCATTTTAACATCGATTGATTCAGACTTCAAAGCAATGGTAAGGTGGTTTATGAGGGTCCATATGAACCCAGCAGAAAAAAGTGCTATGACATATTAACCATGTTTATATGTATTTGAATCCTCAGTCTGGCTCATAAACACCTATATTACCTCATCCCCCAGTTTACATTATTATTTGTAGCACAGTGTTCAAAGTCTTTTTAAAGTGAAATAACTGGGAAGGAATTGCATTAAAAGGTGTGTGATTCTTTTTTTCCTCCTATTTCTTTAATATCTCTCAATCATCGATGGTACCGGCTAATTAAGAGCTTGATCGAATGAAAGTAAATTTCAGTAGGTGTGAATGCAGAAAACAAGTTCTTGCTTATTTTTCTGTACTTGAGACTTCTCCTCGAAGGAGTTGTGGATTACATTCTTAGCCAGTTAGTCTCAATAGCAGTACCAAGAAGGGACAGGGCCGTTAGTGACGTGCTCTCTTGCAACTATGTTCACTTCTCCATCTGTCAAACTCATCCATAGTGTGGAACTCCAGCCGAAACCTGTGAATAAAGACCAATATCCTGGAGAGGGGTCCATGGAGCTGGAGTCAGGAGGCTACCACTGCCACAGCAACTCCAAGGCTGTGGAGGACAGAGTGAATGAGCAGACCCACGCCAAGTGGAAGCTCTGTGCTGCGTCAGCAATATGCTTCGTGTTCATGATTGCAGAGGTCATGGGTGAGTCTTTCTCAAGAAGTCTCTGCTGAAACAAACAAAAAAACCTTTACGTTATTATGGGAAAAGTATCTAAGTTCTTCAAAAGTAAGGTTTAATATTTTCTATTAGTATAAAGCAACAATATGCTCATTGTAGATAAGTTGGAAAATAGAAGGAAATAAAATTCATCATCATCCCGTGCTCAAGCCATAGCCTCCAAAAGCATAATAGCATATTTTGCACATCATGTCTTCTATTCATTGCTCATAAGGGTTTTTAATACATAATTGGGAGCATATTGAATGCTTTTGACCATACCATTAAATACTCTTCAAAAACATTCTTGTGACTGAACAATATTTTCTAATATGCTCCACTGTAATGGAAATACATAACCATCTCTCTCTTGTTAGAAAGTTAGGGAATTTTTTTCTGATTATGGACAATGGCTGTAATGGAAAATTTTAAATAAAACTCTGCCTGACTTTCTAGTTAATCTCTTCAAAGAGATTCTTGAAAGTGGAAATAATTCATATGAAGGACATGAATAATTTTATTACTTCAGTATTCATATTGCCAGAAAGTTAAATGAATCTTATACCTTCCCACTCTACCTGAGAATATTTTTCTTTACTGGGACATATTTTAACCTTTTAAAAATCTTTTAATGTGTAGATGAATATTTTATCTTAATATTAATTTCTTTAATAGTTACTATTAGAATTTTTTGCATCCTTATTAGTAATCTGTATTTCACTCTGTTAACACATTTTCTCCTTGCTTCTTCATGTCTGTAGCTCATTTGTTTTATAAAGAACTTTGTTAATTCTTTTTATTGATCTCTGTGAGCTCTTTATATATTAGGTTGTTAACTTCTGTTTTGCTTGTTATAACTACTTTTACAGTTTGTTATTAAACTTTTTAATTCTTGTTTTGACTTAGAGAAGTTTCAAATTTCATATATGTAACTATCAAACTTTTTGACATGACATGATTTATTTTGCTAATGTTTTACTATTTTGTGCTTAGTAATCTTTCTCCATCTTCGGAGAAGATAAATGCTTTTCTTGTTCACGTTTTTGTATTTAATTTTTACATCAGTATGAAATTAGATATATTATGTGCTTTAAGGATTGAAAATTCTTTTTCTAAATAGCCACAATGTTTTCAGCATCATTTATGGAATAATTAATTCTCTCTCACTGATTTTTGATGGTTTTAAGGTGTTTTATTTATCTGTGTTCCTATTCTCTGTCAGGAATAGAATTCATGTAGATTTATATGTGAATGTTATAACATCTGTTGTTTCCTCCTTCTGATTTTTTATTTGATACAAAAAGTAAGGCTACTCATCCATGTTTATTATCCTAATTAAACATGAGAATCATTTTTTTCAGTTCTCCCTCAGCTCCAATTATGACTTTATTGGTATATAAATTAGTTTGGGAATACATCTTTAAAATATTCAGTTTTTTCCAGGAATATAATATGTTTCTTCATTTACCCAAACATTCTATATCTGTCATCAAGTTTTTACTACAGGGACAGTCTATTTCTTGCAAGAATTATTTCTTATCATTTCATGGGTTTAGCTTATTCTTTCCAAAGGTAAGTGAGCTGTTGCTTTTTTCATGTCCTGTTTTCCATGTGGTTACTTTTTTGTCTTCTGGAAAGTTTTGAATTTCATATATTCATTTTGTATTTAATAATGTGTTTGATTTGTTGTCTATTCTAAATGTATTTCAGTGCATTTTCCCTGTTTCTCTCTTGTGCATCCTTCCTACCTTAGGAGATAACCCTCTCTTGTGAAAAAAATCATAGTTCTTTTCTTTTTAATAGTTATGTCTCTCTATGTTTAATATTTTATCATATTAAATAATATCTTATGTCAAATCAAATCTATGTTCAGTTGTTTAACTATAAAGCAAGTTGCTTCTTGAAAGGTTAAATATTTTTATGTTCATAAAATATACTCTTCACCTTAGTTTTTAAATGACTAACAAATAATCAAGGATAAATGTTGACTTTTTATCAAATACCTTTTAGTTTAAATGTATTGTGTTTTAAAGCATTCAATTCATTGTTGAGGTGTATTACATTAAGAGATTTCCTAATATGATCTGATCTTTGTGTTTTTGATGATAATAGCAAATATTTATTTAATGTGTACTATGTGTTAGAAACTATCATGAGTGTTTTTCATGTATTACCTCAATTAACCCTAGTGCAATTCCACAGAGGTAGGTTCTATATTAACCCCACTTTACAGACAAAGAATTTGAAGCACAAAAAATAAAGTAATTCACTTTTGGAAACATACTCTTGTAAGCAGGCAAGTGGGCATGTAGTCAGAATTCCAGGGCTTATGTTTTTGGGCTCTTACCATGGTACCTCTCAAATTCTTTCTGAGTTTTTGTAGTGGCTTATTCTTTTTGTGTATTGCTGAATATAACTCACTAATATTTTTGTTAGGATTTATATATCCTTATTAATAATTGAAATTTAACTATAGGTTTCTGTTTTGGTGTTATTTTCTTAGGTTTTTCAAATAATTTGTAATGCTTAAATGGAAAGTTTAGTTTTAATGATTTCTTTTTTATCACGAAACCAAAGCAGTTTGTAGAACATTATAATTAACTCTTCCTTTTTAAAGAACTCCCTGGGTATTTATCTAGCTTTGGAAACTTTTTTGGCATAATTTTTTTTGTTATAGATTTTAGTTTATTTCTTATTTATTGATATACTCAAAATTTCTACTTATTGCTTACACTATGGTAATTTATACTTTCCCCAAGACCTTCATCTCTTTGAAAGTTTCAAATTCATTATTATACATTGAAAGTTGATAGCCTGGCAGCGGAATTTACTTTTTTCAAAGGTTTTGATATGCAATGTTATTTATTTTTTCTCCAAATACAAAAAAGGAATATACTGTGAGTCTCCTGGCATATAGGACCACTGTTACCTGTCACCTTCTGTTACCAATATTTTGGTGGTTACATTTCTATTTATTTCTCAAGAGGAGGGCTTACGTGAATAATTATCTAAGATTAGAGAAAAACAGAGGTTGCTAAGCTATAGTATTTAGTTAGCAGAGTTGTTTGGTTTCTTCTAACTATAGCATCTTTTGGCCTATACTCTCATATTTAGACTTTTATTGCTTTTGAAAACTGGAAAACAACTTAGGTACATCTAGTCTAAGACAAGTCCAGGGTTGGTAACAATCTTCCAGTTAAAGTTTACAAAATTAATTAATACCACACAACTTCTAGATTCTGGAGCTAACCCTTCATAAATTGGCTTACTAACTTGATGGAGTTCCAAAAAATTTAGCAGTTGTAATCTAAAAAACTCCCTTTGGAAATCTGTTACCTACTGCACCAAAGGGGTGTTGTTTTTTATTATTGGAATTCAGAAGAGGGAAGACTATCTCTAGTTGCTCCAGTAAGAGATTGACAAGATGGAAAACTTAAGAACAGAATTTATTTTAAATGTGATTTGAAAAGGTGATGTTCTTGACCTTCCAAATAAAGTGCTGGTGCCACCAACTGAAAATACAGCTCAAGAAGATGTGCCATCTGATTTGTTTCCTTTATGACTTTCTTCCTCTGATTTCCTCTGAATTCATATGGATGTTGAGAACGGGTGACATCTTCTCCCCCAGCTAATGTCTAATCAATACCTTAAAACATTGTGCTCTCTTACTCACAAAAATCAGTTTTCTCCTAGTACCTTTGTTATATACTGCCATTTTGCTTTTTATTAAAAATTAATTTTCAATTGACAAAATTATATATGTTTATTGTGTGCAACATAGTGCTTTAAAATATGCATATGTGGTAGAAAGGCGGAACTGAGCTAATAAACATATGCCTTACTTCACATACTTATTATTTTTTGTGTGTGGTGGGAGCACTTAAAAACTACTTTCTTAGTGATTTTTAAGAATTTCCTTGTTAACTATAGTCACCATATTGACCAACATCTCTTGAATTTACTCCTCTTACCTAATTGAAATTTTGTATCCTTTGAGCAACTTCTCTCCAACTTCTCCCTCTCCCTACCCCCACGGCAGTCCCTCAGATTACTCTATTTTACTTATATAAATTCAATTATTTTAGATTCCATGTAATAGTGAGTTCATGTGGTGTTTGTCTTTCTGTCACTGGCTTATTTCATTTAAGATAACGTCCTCCAGGTTCTCCACATTGTCACAAATGACAGGATTTTCTTTGTTTTGTAAGGCCGAATAGTGTTCTATTGTTTATATGTACAATATTTTCTTTATCGATCATTTCCTAATGAACACTTAGGTAGATTTTATATCTTGGCTATTACGAATAATGCTGCAATATTGGAACCTTTGTTATATACTTACATATGGAAGGTCTGATACCACTTTGACATATTGATTTAATTTTTTTTGGATATATACCCAATAGTGGAATTACTAGATCATAGAGTAGTTCTATTTTTAATTTTTTAAGGAAACTGCATACTGATTTTCCTAGTGGCTATGCCGCTTTATTTTCCCACAAAGTGTATGGGAGTTCCCTTTTCTCCAAATGCTCACCAACATTTATATTTTCTCTGTTTGATAACAGCCACTCAAACAGTATGAGTTGATATCTCATTGTGATTTTAATTTACCTTATCCTAATGACTAGTAATGTTTAGCATATTTTTAAATGTTGGCCATTTGTATGTTGTCTCTTAAGAAATGTCTATTCAATTTCTTTGCCTGTTTTTAAATTACATTATTTGTTTTCTTACTATTGAGTTGAGTTCTTCATATATTTTGGATGTTGACCATTTCAGATGTATGATTTGCAGATATGTTCCCTTACTCTGTAGGTTGTTTCCTCATTCTGTTGACTACTTCCTTTGCTGTGCTGAAGCTTTTTAATTTGATATAATTCCATTTGTCTGTTTTTGATTTTGTTACTTGGGCCTTCAGGTCAAATCCCCCCCCCAAATTATTACCCAGGTCTGTTTCATGTAGCTTTTTGTCATATCTTCTTCTGGTAGTTATAAGGCCTTGCATCTTGGGTTTAAGTCTCTAATCCATTTTGAGTCGATTTTCACATATGTTGTGAGAGAAGAGTCTAATTTCATTCATCTTTTTATTTTTTGCATAAGGACATCCAGTTTTCCCAGCACTATTTATTAAAGAGACTGCAATTTCCCACACAAAATGTTCTTTCTTGGCATCTTTGATAAAAAACCAATAGGCTATAATTTGATGGATTTATTTCTGGACTCTTTATTCTGTTCCATTGGTCTATATGTCTATTTTTATGACAATATCATGCAGTTTGGATTACTATAGCTTTGTAACATATTTTATAGTCAGGTAATGTGATGCTTCCTGCTTATTCTTTTTACTCAAGATTTTTTTTGGCTATTTGTGGTCATTTGTGGTATTATATAAATTCTAAGTTTTTTTATTTTTCTATGAAAAATATCATTGCAATTTTTATAGCGTTTTCATTGAATTGGTAGATTGCTCTGAGTGGTATGGACATTTTAATAATGTTCTTTAATCTGTGAACATTTATTTGTTTCTTCTTAATTTCTTTCATTAGTGTTTTATAATCTTCACTATTCAAGTCCCACTATGGTTAAGAGAAATGATAAGAGTGGGAATCTTTTTCTTCTTCCTGATCTTAGAGGAAAAGCTTTGAACTTGTCACTGCTAAGCAGGATTTTGGTTGTTGGTTTGTCCTATGTGGGCTTTACTATGTTGAGGTACATACCTTCCATATTGAATTTGTTGATTGTTTATCATTTTGCTTTTAAAAATACCTTATATTTCTAGTGAGAAAACAGGCAGCTATTCACTTGAAGTCAGCTAATAAACCTCTTCCTCTTTCTTCTCATTCCTGTGAGTAAGTCTGGAATTCTAATCTGTTTTTAGAGTTGAAAGAAGGCGATATTGTCAATAAATAAATTAAATAGATGCCAACTGAAAAACATTTAGAATTTAAGCTATATGGTTATTGAGCTGATCTTCCTAAAACATTTTTTCTATCTTCCAAATTCTGACAGGGCCTCGCAGCCAGCCCTGGAGTGCCTCCCCCACCCACCCCCCCCACCCCCGCCCGGGGGTTTCCTCTAGGCTTCCCCTCAGGTGGGAACGGGGCGCGTCCCCAGGCTGGCGGCGGCCTGGGCCGTGCGCACACAGCACTGCGCAGGTTCTTTGTGTGTCCGAGTGCCGCTGCACGCTGCCAAGGGCACCATTTTCTGCTGCGCTCAGGACAGGTACATAAAAGGTTGGTCTCCCTGGACTGAAGAGAGGGAGAGTAGGAGCCCAAGACTAAGATTCTCGAAATCGTTTATTACCCAGAACTTTCTGTCTGGGTCAGTCAGGAACCATTTCCAAGCACGGAAATGGAGGGAAGGCTTCCTCAGGGAAGACTTCCGGTCCCCAAAGTGAACCGCAAGAAAGATGATGAGATGGCCACGGCCTCCCCACGCCACCGGGTGGCAATGAACTCCGCTCCCCGAGAATCAGTTACCTCCACTTTTTTTAATCGGAACACCTCCATTTGTATTACATGCGGTGTATGGGTATGATGAGGTCATGGTATCATATATGGGATTTTTTTCTGTGTAAATCATCAAGTATAAGAAGAAACTATGGGACTCTGAGCCTTGCTTTAGAGAATTTACAATGGACAAATAGTTATCATCAAACCAGTTTTTAATCATCCTGACTCCAGTGAAAACGCTCAGAATTTCACACTGTGAATCCACGTTTATGATCCTTACTGGTGGGCTCTCAGGCCTGGTTCGCTACGACGATGTCTTCCACAGCTCGAACTCCCACCGTGCTCACACACCCGGCCCACTCCGCGCCCCTCACACAGCTCCCGACTGCTTCTGGCAGAGGCTGGGAGTCCCCATTTTTTTTTTTATTTAGATGTAACAAGCCTAGTGGCTTATGTTCATCAATTGTCTGTATATTTCTATATTTTATCCATGTACTCTTTTGATGTATAGAAGTAGTTTGAAACTCATTGTTTCCTTGTGGTAAGTGACCGAGATGCTGCCACAGGACTTGAGACACTGATGAATGGTGCTATTTTGGACTTTCAACTTGCTTCTTGGTGAGGTAGCTCTGATGGAATTATTTTTTATTTCCATGTTCTAAGAAGGTGTTTCTACTCTGTTTCCCTGAATGTCGTTCTCTAGACTGGACTGACTTGCTCTCCTCGTGTCTTCAGTGTGGCTTTCTTCCTCAGTGCTGTTGGCTGCGTGAACCCACCAGAGAGTGTGAGAGGCTGTGGTCTTCTTGGCTGGTGCCCACAGGCATGCAGTCGCGGGAGCAATCAGAAAACTGTAATCCACTTAACCAATCCTCTTCCTTTCCTCGCCTGCCTGACTTAGAGAAAGAAAAGCAATAGTTTTACAGGCATTTTGAGGTGTCTCTTTGGATTCTTTTTGTTGGAAAGGATATTTGGGGGGGATAAAAGGGCAAGCTCACTTTTTTACATGCCCTCGGAAAAAAATTCCAAAACAGCGACATTTAAGTAGGAAGATGAAAATCGTATCTTAAAAAAAAAAATTAAGTTGGAAAAGATGACTTTATAATTTTTTTTTTTTAAAGGCAGAGCACTCTTTTTTGGTGGTTTTGATAAGCAAAGTGTAGAGTTTACATTTTTGTCCTTGCTCCCAATGAAGTGGATAAACAAAAATAAAATATCATCTACTCATGGAATGTTGTTGTGTTAGCCAGTCTGAAAGCCCACCTTAATTTTTATATAACTGTCTTTTAGCTCTTCCTTTGACAGGGCAGGCCTAGTTCTGAACTGTTCTGCTTCTGACTGTTACACACCCCCATGATGCGCTAGTCTTCTGCCTTCTCTTCCCGTGCTCCGTGGGCCTGAGTCTCTTGTGCGTTCCCCCCTCCTCCTTCATTAGAATAGGTATATCAGCTGTGTAAATAGAGCAAGAAACAGTATTCTGCATCTGTGGCATTTATGTAGAGTTGCAGTTGTGTACTGCTGAAATGCAGGCTTTTGTAACAATGTGGTCTTTACTCATGCACTCATGACAAGTACCCAATGTATTTTAGCCTATTTTACAGTATTTGTTCAATAAATATGTAAGCTGTAAGGTAAAAAAAAAAAAAAATTCTTCCATGGTTCCCTTTTCCCTAGTTCAGTGGTTCACAACCTTTTCCTTATCATGAAAAAATGGGAAATTTTGGTGAGCACCGAGCTAAACTGATAAGATTGCTTGTAGCTGGAAACTGGATCAACACTCTTATTGTGCAAAGCCTGACTTGGCTTCCCCAAGTGAACAGTGGTCAGTGTATTGGAATACTCTGGCATCCTGGATAAGGTCAAAAATTCTTACTTTTTCTCTTAAGACATTCTATGATCTGATTGCTAAACTGACTATTAATATTTCTTGTTATTACTTCCCTACATGTCTGTTCTGTTTCATCCAAATTTATTTATTCATTCTTTCGAAAATAATCATTGTACCTTACAGTCCCTGTAGCTTTTGCTTATGCCTCTTTCTCTGAATGAAAAAGCCCTCTTCTCATTGTCCAATACTCATGAAAATCCTGTCTCTCGTTCCAGACCCCAAACCACAAATCACCTGATCCTCCAAGTCATTCTTGACCACATCAGAGAAAGCAATTATTCTTAGATCACTATTAGAGATTTGGGGGGTCCTCCTGAAGGATATGGCATTTGAGCAAGGTCTTGAAGGATGGGTAGGAATTGAGAGGAGGCAAAAAGGGAGATGAGAAGGGAATTTAAGATGGAGGGGGCTGAATGAACACTACTTCTATCATCTGGGAGATGGTAAATATCAGGCCTTACCTTGAATAATTCCAAGTGGGTAGATCTGAAGCAGAACTGAGAATCTATATTCTTAGAGACTTCGGTGTCACCTTTTGTATTTCCTGTTCACTAAATTTTCTTATGATTTTTCTTCTGGTTGTAATTCTGGTCCTCTTGGCCTGAGAACATCAAGCTCATAGGCAAGGCTTGTGAAATACCAAACTGCATTGATCATAATCTCAGGGTCTTTATATAGAGAAATTGGAAGAAAGCTCTCTTTCTTTCCTGTACAAATCATAAAATAAAATCATTTATGCCAAGAACTTCCAGCGGTCCCTCTTTCCAATGGAAGGGGAGGAATCCTGTCTTCAACAGAACAATAAATAGCAATAGTTGGAGACAAAGAAGAGCCCTGAGAACATTTTTTTGAACCTCAGGATTAGACTACACCTGGCCAAATCTCACACAGAATTTTTTTCGCAGTAATGAGCCAAAATACACTAGGGTGAAAAAAAAATACACATTTTAAGAAAGGAAAAAACTGTATTAAATTTGTAATAAAGTCATGCTTGACTTCTGCAATTAGAAGGGGTGCTCAATGTGACTTGTGTTCATCTTTTGTTATTGGTACACAAGGAGCATTACAATTTTAATACAGTTTTTTTCCTTTCTTAAAATGTGTATACATTTTGGGGCATCCTCTGCATTATCATTTTGTTGTTGTTCAAGCTATTTTGTGTTTGGCATTTGTGACTTACACTTGAAAGAGCCTCTCTGAAGTAGGCATATAGGGTAAAAAGTAATTAATGAGGAATGTAGCTCGAATGGTTATAGTGGCTATAGAGAAGGACTAGGGTGCAGCTGAGGAATGTGGATTCATTCTATGTTGTAGACTTTGGAGAGCGATTGAAATTTTGTACATGGAGAAGCTGATCAAAGAGCTGAATTTAGGAGAGAGGTTGCTGTAGGATGGAAAGCTAACTGGAGAAGGAACTAGGGAAGAGTATAAGCATGTGTTTACTCTTAGTGAGCCTCACAGCCCGTTGAGTTGGGACATGTTCTGATTGCTTATGAAAATTCCCCATTGGAGAAAGGCCATAAGGTGGACTAATGTTACAAATGTACACAGGTATCTCTGTGTGAATGGATAAATGTTCAGACACTGCTGAACTCAGAAAAATAAGGTCAAGTATGGACTTTGATAGAACAAATTGTCAGGGAAAGCGTCTGAAATAGGACTATTCAGAGTTAAGCAAGAAAGGAGAAGAAATTAGATTGCAAGAGAAGAATACAGAGCTGGGAGCAGGCTGGAAATATGGCAAGTATTGCACAGTGGAAAATTTCTCTCTTACTAAGTAAAAAATATAGCTAAGTTGTGAGATAACTTCATGTTTTATTGATAAGGGTACTTACTTTGTCCTTCAGCCAGAATGTTTCAGAGGCTCTGGTCACTTACATTTTTTGAGGTTCTTGGCATTAAAAATTTAAGAAATGTCAAAACACAGTTGTAAAAATTGGTATATTTTAAATACAGTAAGTCCTCACTTTATGACATTGATATGTTCTTGGAAACTTTGACTTAAAGTAAAACAACATATAACAAATGCAGTTTAACCATAGGCCACTTGATGTAGACAAAACATCAGCAAACTTCTAAATAAAGATCAAAACACTTCTAATATTAAATATTGAAATAAATGTGAGCTATACATAAGACATCAAACAATGAAGTTTGTGAACTCATCCTAGAAAAAGTGCTACAGACCTCATTGCTGAATATCACTACAGGCACCTTCGAAGCACTTTCCTTGGCCATCTGGTGATATATAGTTCATTAAGATGAATGAAATCAAGATAATTATTTACCCATTTTTTTTGTGAATCTTCAAGTGACAATAGTTATGGATTTAAATCAATGAATAAGGCAAAATTTTATAAAGCAAAAATTGTGAGTAGCACCTTTTCCCACCCCACAGTTCAAAAACAATCATGGGAAATGCAACCAGTGTAACATGGTTTCTTGTACCCTCAATGAATCCCCAACAATAAACAAACAAACAAAAATCATGGATACAGGAGACTGAGTGCTTTGTCTCCTGTCATTTATTGTCATGCATTTGTATGATTGTAACCTACCTTATGAATTTTTATTTGACAATCATTTGTCTTTGTTCATTTATTCATTCATTTGCTTACTTGCTTATTCCCTTTCAGGGTCACAGGAAGCAGAGGCTGTCCTGGCAGCCCAGGGCGTAAGGTGGAAACAGCTCTGGACCAATTGCTGTCCCATCCTGGGGCATGCTCACCCATAGTCACACTAATTCAGACTAGAACCATGTTGACATACCAGATCATCTCTGGGGCACATCTTTGGGATGTGGGTGGCAAATGGAAGACCCAGAGAAAACCCAACCAGATGTGGGGAGAACGTGTCAACTCCACAGACAGTGGCCCCTGGGGAATCCACTTTTTGTCCCACCAACATTAGAATGAAATGATGCTGACATTACCAAATGATGTTATTTGAGAATCTGCTGTACTTGTTAAAAAATAACTTGACGAATTTTGACATAACATACTGCATAGTATGATAATACCATTCATAAGACAATTAGAGAATTTAAAAAAATGTAAAGTCATAGCATATACTGGCATAGCTCAGTGATGGCACATCAGGCTTACGTCATCAGAGGAATGTTTACTTTTTTCATTCCTATCAGTAAGACTCTGCTTTCCATGTACACTCTCTCGGGTGCCTCCTGATTCAGCTGACCCCTTTATAGAAACCAAACAAGACTTCATTTCTTTGACTTAGGCTCCAATTTCAGCCCAGCACATGCAACCATCATTCCTCACTGCTATGATAGCAGCATATTACCTATCTGCATGGCGTCATTCTCAGGACAAGAAATAACGCATTATTAACACAGTTTTATCATCAGGACCAAGTTTGGCAGATAGAGCAACATTAGAGGATAATTGGAAGGACAGCTGATTTGTTAGCAAAATGTTGCTTTTTGGCTAATGAATCATTCCATTTTTTGCACTGACTGTTCAGTAACAAGCTTGAAGATTACTTTGCTTCAGCCCATTAAACCTTGACAAACCAGTTATTAACTACAGCTCGAGCCAATGGTCTGTGGGGGATTATTGCAATTATGAGCCATCTATGTGAATTTTAAAAATAATTAGGTGAGACAAGGTGATGGCAGGGCTGATGGCTGACAGTCTGTGCAGCTTTGTCATACACAAGGCAATAAACAGCCACAGAGTGAAGCGATCAGTCAGCAAAAGCTCTTTGCTAGAAAGATGTAGTAAGAGCAATAAAGGTTATTGCTCTCAAATAACAAACCCTGTCTGGGAAGGAAAGGGCATGGTTTTTCTTTAACTTCTATTTTGGAGGCTGGAGGTCTTTTCTCAAAGGAGAATTAGCAGGGTGTAGAGAGAGCACATCAAATAGAGAGTAAAAGCAGGCAGGTTTGGGCCCAACACCTGTACTTCTCTGGATTGTCATTGCACTCAAGATGCCCATTGGAAGGCCCTTGCCCTTTCTCCTTTCTGCTCCTCACTATTTATTATAAGAATCTCACATTCAGGTGGATAATATAAATTAATAGAGGGCAAGGAAGGGCTAAAGACTGTGGTAAAATTATAAGTCAAATAAAACCACATCTGTGAGCCAGATTGCACAATCTGTTTTATCAACAGAAGTTCAGGTCCTCAGTTTGGATGATGAGATTCTTTGAATCTGGCCTATCATTCTCTAGACCCATCTTCTTGTGTTCCCTTTTTTAATCTTCATGTCACAAATGTGCACCATACTTTCCAACTTCTGTACTTTTGTTACAAGAATGGCTTCTCCCTTGAAATTAATTTCTAGGCGTTCAAATCCTATCCACTCTTTGAGTCTCAGTTTCTTTACTTGTCCAAATAGGAAGAAGTAGATTAAATCAATGTTATCATTTCTTTCTTTCCAACAGTTATGTGAGTCTATAACATTTTCATCCACTATTGTGAGTAGGCAGATGAATCTAGTTGCAGTTTGGGGACTTAACCCAGTGTGCAATTCTGTATCCCCTAGGTGGGCACATCGCCGGGAGTCTTGCTGTTGTCACAGATGCCGCCCACCTCCTAATTGATCTGACCAGTTTCCTGCTCAGCCTCTTCTCCCTGTGGCTGTCATCGAAGCCACCATCCAAACAGCTGACATTTGGGTGGCACCGAGCAGGTACAGATCATTGATTGAGCAATTAAGGCAGAGTTAGTGCTGCAAAGCTAAACCAAGGGTGAAAATGAAAGATGCAAAGCAGAGCCTTATTAGAAAAGCCCTTAGAGACACATGTGAGGTGTACAGGGTAAAATAAACATGCATGTGGCAATGTGTTTTCTCAATATTAATTCAGCTGACAGCCAGATTAATGGTGCTACTTCTACTCCTATGGGACAACGGGAACATGTGCATCACTTTAGCAATGACTCCAGGGTCTCCATATGTGGTCACAGCCATGATATTGTTCATTAAATTTCCCTGCATTCCTGGAAAGGTCGGGAGGGGTAAAGCTTTTGCCATATTGCAGGATAAGGCAGAGAGGCCCCAAGAGAGTTGCAAAGACTGAAGAACTTCTCATAGTGGAGTTGGTAATAGAATATGAGTTTTCCTGCTCACCCACAGCATTTAGCCATTCCATGAGTGGCTCAACTAAATCCTTCAGTCAATCAATAAGAACAGCAAAAAAGATGGAGGAGGAGGAAGAGGAGGGAATGAAATTTTACTTCTTATTTTCTGGAGCAGCTCTTTCACTGAGTAACTAACTGCTTGGTTTTGTCCAGAAAGTAGCTCCGGTTATCATAAGGGCTTAGTGTCTGGGAATTGTTTACTTGGGCTCATTGTTACAATCCTCCCTCCTCCACACCCCCGCCCCTCAGTGCAATTCCACTTCTCTGTCTTTATCCTTATACCAGTTGGAAGAGCCTCTGGCTGAATGTTTTGTGGAAACCATATGAACAAAGAGTCAGAATTCCACGTTTGCACACTAGTTGAGAAAATCAGTGTAAAGGAGGCCTGAGGGCAGAGCAAGGGTGGCCAACCAGGCCAGCCTTCTGTGAAGACACAGATGCAGACAGAGACAGAGTTGCAGATTATACACCGACGATTGAAGGCTGTGGCTTTTTAAGTTTCATACCAAACAATTTATCATCATAAGTGCTTTGAAATGCCTTGCCTTTGACATTCACAGAGATGTGAGGCAATAAACAGCAATAAAGAGAGGCTGTGACAATGTGATCTGAGAATGCTTTTGCCAGTTCTTACTCTTGGAAAACATGTACCTTTGAGCACACATCACCTGTCTGTATAAAGTTTTATGCGAACTTGATCCTTTTTGATACTATTGGTCAAAGCTGTTTTGTAAACGTTAGATAGTTTGTAAACATAAGATGAAGTCAGCGTTTGGATTACTTGTACTTTGTCATCCTGGCCATAGATGTCCATGACCTACTCAACAGAACTCTCTGCTAGGAGGGAAATTTTCTATAATACAGAGCATAATGTAGCCATTGAGCATATAAAATGTGCCCAGGGCTACTGAAGAGCCAGATTTTTGATTTTACTTCATTTCAAGTTAGATAGCATGATTGGTGGCTGCCATATTACGCAGCACTTGTAGAGATACACAGGTAACTCCGGCACACCTGCACCGTGGTCTGGCCAGCTTGATGAGCCCTGCCAGCCTCCCAGTTTTCTTAGTAATCATGACAGCGCTTATCCAGGGTTCATGTGTTTCCTTTCTTTTAATAGTCACTTCTGGATTTCTGACTCTTCAGGTTATCCTGTATTTAAATATGACTCATACAGTTGATATTTGGGCTTTATCCTCCAAGCTTTTATCTCATTAATCATGGGTTTAGACATGGGCACGCTCTACTTTCATATCCTAATTGGGATTCTCATGGGTAGGAAGCACATAACTCAATGGCTACACACTCTGTCTCTGTATCTGACTAACCCCAAATTCTTGGGCCTGGTCCTCATAAACGTTTGCAAAGGAGAGCTTTTAATAGCCTGATTAGACTAATACAATTATAATTCCTGGAGTGTTTGCTATGTGTTGCATTCATTTCCTAGGGCTGCCTTAAAAATGTCCTACAAATTAGGTGGTTTAAGTGATATCAATTTATTTTCTCACAGTTCTGAAAATTGAAGTCAGTGATCAAGCTGAGATCTGCAAGAGAAAGTCTGGCTGTGCTTCTCTCCTGGCTTCTGGTGGTTTTCTGGCCATCTTGTCTTTCATTGGTTTACAGAGCTCTGCCTTAATATTTGCATTATATATTCCCTGTGTCTGTGCCCAGATTTCCTCTCTGAATAAGGGCAGAAGCCACATTTGCCTGTGGTGACCCTACCGCAGTGAAGCCTCTTAACTAACTTCATCTGCAATGACCCTGTTTCCAAATAAGGTCACAGTCTGAGGTTCTGAACATTAGCACTTAAACATAAGAATTTTGGAGGGACACAATTCAACTCATAGCACATGTCAGCTAGTTATATTAATACGTATATTCTATTATTTTAATATAGACTTTATAGATAAGGAAACTCAAGTGGGTTAAGTTACTCATCTAATATCACATAGCCTGTGATACTGGCAGACCATGTATATTTGACACTTGAACTCAAGCCCTAAAAATCTATACCAGTATTTCAAACCATAGTGTGAGGAATGTTCTACCATTGGTTAGAGGATTTTAAGTGTCACCTGGACAACCATTATACATCCTAGCATGTATTAGAAAATATCAACTAGCACATCAAATACCTAATTTCATGGACATAACTTTGCTTAGGAAGAAGCTATGTATAAAAAGTGAATTTTTTAAAGAACAAATGAAACAGGTAGCATGTGGATATGGCAAAAAATCAAGAAAGTTGTCTATAAATGACTGAAGTCTGGAAAATAATCAACACACACCAAAGTAACATTACTCTGCTTCAGAGGAGACTTAATACATGGGATTAGTTTAAAGAAGAAAAGATAAAATGAATGAAATATTTTTCTCCCGACCACTGATTCACAGAATGTTTCTAGACCTCATGGGCTTTTAGAATCTATCTATTAGGTTGAGTTAAAGGTCACGGTAAGGTGCTAAGGAACCTCGTGCTTTTCTCTGGTGGCAGATTGAACACTATCTTTTCTTTAAATATTAATGTATATGTCTCCATTCTGATGCTACTGCTTCTTACTGTTGCTCTTAAAATGCAGTTAGAGTGCTGATTAGCCTCTGAGCTCACCTCTTTGTTATAATATGCTGGGTTGGAAAATAAAACTCATTTCGTCAAGTACCTTCTAAAGCTTGCTTTTTTTACTATTTTATTCCACGGAAGGTGCTGGTCCTTGCAGGTTGTAAAGGTTTTATGGGGAAATTAAGAGTTTCTAAACACATTTTACTCTTTGTATCTCATTATTTCATCTCCTAATAAGCTTCAATCATTTTAGCACTTGTGTAAATGAAAATCCCCCAGGAAAACAGTCAGGGCAGGCAAGCAATTAATATGTTCTAAACATTTGCTGGAAATTACTTGGTAATGCAAAGCATAATGAACTCAGATGCTGGCGTTTTATGAATGTTACTTCATTTGAAAATCCATCCACACCTTTACTTTGTGAATAATTGAGTGAACTAATTTGAAGCCTCATTATTTTTTGTGGGGGAGGGAGAGGGCAAAGCTCTCTGGCTGTCAGGTGATGGAGTTATTTTTTGTGTGGGGGTGTTTCTGTGTGTTTGAACCCCTAGAGATCTTTGGTGCCCTACTGTCTGTCCTATGCATATGGGTGGTGACCGGCGTGTTGGTGTACCTTGCGTACGACCGTCTGCTGCACCCCAGTTACCAGATCCAGGCAACTGTGATGATTATCGTCTCGGCCTGTGCAGTGGCAGCCAACATTGTGTAAGTCATCCCTGAATTTATTACCCCTGAGGCTTATTTTGAAATCTGTCTTGACAAAACCTTTCTTTTCTTTTAAACTCAAAGTGTTTGAACAGCTCTAGGACTGAAAATGAGGCTGGTTGTGCCAGTTTAAGCTAACTGGCTTCTCCTAGCTACCATTTTTGAAAGCTTCCAGTGTGCCAGAAACCAGGCTATGGTGTTTAGGTATACATTAAGTTTAATGTTCACTGCACCCCTAATCTACAGATTAGGAAACCAAAGCTCAGCAAAGTAAATTCATTACACATTAGGGGGTAGTGCAGAGCAAAGATTTGATAGACCCAGAATTGAGCTCTGAGCCAGCTATTCTGCTCTTTCATGTATGTTGATGGCTGGATATGAGATGTGACTTTACTCCTTTTTATTAGGCAAGCAGATTTGGGGTCCCCAGAGAGCCGGGTTGGGAAGTACCTTAAAGTTTATTTATTTTACCCCCCCTTCTACTTTTGAATTCTTATTTGCAACATCGCAATAAAATGGTAATTAATTTCATATATTTTAATAAGACTAAACACGAGGAATTTATTTTCTAATTTATTCCACTCAAAAATAGTCTATCTTATTATATATTTGCATCATTGTGACAACACACAAATTCTTCCCTAAGCTGTTTGTTAAACTCACCCTTACGTTTCTACCTGTTGGTCCATTCTCTTATCCAGGCAGTTTTAAATAGTTCTTACAAGAGGTGGTCACATGTCCCTTGCCATAATGGTCTATCCTTTCTTGCTTAAGTAGTTCATTTGGTAATAAGGTTTTAAAGACAGAGCTTTGATCCTTTTGTGTTAATTTTCTCCTTCCTATTTGATATTCTGATTCAGGTAATTTAAAACTCTGATTATCTATCTATCTTTCTATATCTATCTGTAATCTATCATCTATCTATCTACCTATCTATCTATCTATCTATCTATTATTCTCTATCTATCATCTTTGTATATCTATCCTATCTATCTATCAATCTGTCTTTCTATAATCTATATCTAGCTATCATCTATCTATCTATCATCTTTCTCTATCGTCTATCATCATCATGATATCTCTCCATCATCTTTCTATATCTATCTATCATATTTATCTGTCTGTCTTTCTATATCTATCTATAGCTAGCTATCATCTATCCATGTATCTATCTATCATCTTTTTCTATCTATTTATCTATTGATCTACCATCGTTCTATATCTATCTATAATATCTATGTATCATCATGATATCTATCATCTTTCTATATCTATCTATAATATCTATGTATCATCATGATATCTATCATCTTTCTATATCTATCTATAATCTATCTATATCTAGCTATCATCTATCTATGTATCTATCATCTCTATCTATTATCTATCATCATCATATCTATCTATCTATCATCTTTCCATATCTATCTATCTATCATCTATCTGTCCATCCATCTATCCACTTATTAAGTATGGTAGACAGAACAATGATCTTCTCCTAACTCCCAAAGATTTCCACATCCTAATTGTTGTAACTTCTAAATAGGTTGACTTACATGGTGAAAGGAATTTTGCAAATGTGATGAAGGATATTAAGATGAGGGGATTGTCCTTGATTACTAGGGGGATGTAGCCACAAGGGTACTAATAAGAGGGAGGCAGAAGGCAGATAAGAGAGAAGCTGCTGTACTGCTGGAACTGAAGATGGAGAAGGGGCCTGGAGCCAAGGGATCTACGTGACCTCTCAAAGTTGAAAAAGATAGGAAAATAAATTCCCTTCTAAAGTTTCCAGAAAAAATGCAGTCCTTTAAACTCACTGACTTTCACAAATATAAGATAATACATTTGTTGTTTTAAGCCACTAAGTCTCCGGATGATTAGTTACAACTGCAGTGGGCTACTCATATGGGTAACATCTATTTACCATCTACCTGTTTGGCTTGCCACTTGCTGGCTCAGTTCCTCACCTCTTGCACCATTGCTCAAATCTCTGAGCTAAACAATAAGAAGAATGGCATTTGGTCTGCTGTCACCAACTAGATCCTATCTCCAACCAGTTAACTAGAAAATATGTTCTACGTTGGCACTAGAAGAAAAGATGTGAGAATATAAATGCAAATGAATCAGCTCTAGGAGACCAATAGGCCAGAGCATGAATCTTCCAAACTAAGGGTCAATAACGTCATCTTTGCTGAAGGAGAGCAATATGTCCTTAAGGAAGAAGAAAGAATAAAAATTGTAATTTCCCAAGAGACACAGATATGTCACATACCTTGTGTCAATGCTTCACAAAGATGGAGGCCTTGCCAACTACCACATCCATCTGAGACCTCAATGATTGGGTTTGATTTTCTAACTAGACACCATCTAAATTTTCTTTCCACGGCAACTGCTCTTGAACACCGACCTTAACATTGCAGGCGTTTTTTACACATTGAAAGGCAAGGCAGTTGAAAAACTCTGCAAATAGATATTTATGGATAAAAATGCTGAGTTACTATGTTTTCTTGAAGAACTGGGATTATAGGTTTCAAGGGCTGCTAGATGCTATGTTGTCTGAATAGAGAGATATAAGAACTGCAGTTGGAAAATAAATCTATTCTTTGGGGACCCAAAATCAAGACAGAAATTTAGTAAAAGTTGTGAAGAGATACTAAGACAAAGGTTACAGACTGAGCCTTTAGGCTATTATGAGCTAAGTTTTCTCTCCTGAAATCTTTCTTTCCCTCTTAGCCTATTTAACTGTACCATAGGTTTTTGAATTCATCTTTGCTCTTATGTCTCTCTAACTAAATTAGACTCTTCTGTTATACTATCTGTAGTATCACTTCTTGGTGGACTTCTGCAGGCAGGCCTCAGGTTATAAATGAGATAAGTATATAGGTTTGTTCTTAAGGTGAATTTGTACATAAGTTGGAACAGGTACATTTACCTGTTACCTGTAATAGCCTTCTATTCATAAGTGTGAGTCATACACCAGTCAGATATTTATAGCTTGGGGAGTTACCACAATAACCTCTGTTCATAAGTTTGAGTTGTATGTACAGCACATGTTCATACCTTGAGAATTACCTGCAATTAGAATTTTCCATTTATGTGTGTTTGTGCATGTTGAATCTCTGTCTTCTCCATCATATTTAAAGTGGAACTGGGGAATGACCACGTCCATTTTTACTCATCCTTATGGCCCAAGCATTTAACAGTACTGACATAGAGTCTCTAAGTAAATTTTCTCTCTCTTTTTTTTAAATGAGTAAGAGAATGAATAATCATGTGATGAGCACACATGGCAGGTCTAGAAGAGGGTCTATGTTCTGTCAGCCCTAGCAGGTTGTTTAAAGCTGTGGTCCCTAACCCTTGAGCTATAGAAAAGTTCCAGTCTGGGACCTGCCAGGATCTGGACCACACACAGCAGGTAAGTGGCCAAAGTCTCACCTGTATTCATAGCTGCTCCCTGTCTCTTCCAGAATTACCCAAGCTCCACCTCCTGTCAGATCCTCCCACACCCACCCAGTTTGTGGGAAAATTATCCTCTATGAACCTGGTCCATGGTGCCTAAAATGTTGGGGAACATTGACTTAAAGAACCTTTAGTACTAACTCTTAGTTGAGGGTGAATTTCTACCCAAACATTGACAATCTGAAAGCTCTACATTCTGCAATAATATTTTGGAGGGTAGCAGTTATTCCATTTTGTGGTGATAGCCTGAGATTTAACAGCTACTTTACCTGTAAAAAGACTGGGATACTTGGTATTGAACAATACGTTTGGGTTTTCTTCAACCTGTGTTCCAAAATGTTCAGAAAGGGTTTCCAGGCAAAACACTCATTGTTGACTGTGAGTGAAAAGGTTCTCACTTTTCCTTTAGTCCAATATTTCTTAAAATTATAGATAAGTGTAGCCAGGTTTATAATTTCTGGTACCAATTATTTGTCACTTTGAGTGGGATGAATGATGTCAAACTTTTCAATATGTTCTATGTTTTATGTATATATACAAACACAAGAACATTTATAATACATTATATATTTCAAACTATGGATAAATATACATAAATATAGTCTTCTCATCATTATACATTAAGAAATTGTTCAAATGTCAAATATTAATGGAAATGGACTAAATTAAATAGATAAAAGATAAAATCCCACCTTGATGAAATTAACTACTTCTTATTTTATCTCCTCCTGCTGCATTTTACATTCAAACCCAATTACATTTAATTAAGCTGCCTCTGAGACTCAACTTTAAGCCTAGCTCAGAGAGTGACATTTTGTAGACTCTCAAGGAATTCCACTTTATTGTTAAATGCTTGAGTTTCATCTAAGAACTGATGCTTTCCAGTTTTAATGTGAAACACAGTAGCATTTGATGAATGAATGAACAAACAAAGTAAATCTTCATAATTTGTCTTTGTGCAAAAATTTTAAAATCCCACAAGACACTTGTGTTCAAATAGTATTTCCAGTACCTGCCATTTTGGATAATGCATGCTACCTCCAGCTTCTCCCTTACGCTGTATGTGTTTTTCAGGGTTAACCTCGTGTATACTAAGAACATCATTCTCTCTTTCAGACTAACTATGGTTTTACACCAACGATGCCTGGGCCACAATCACAAGGAAGTGCAAGCAAATGCCAGTGTAAGAGCAGCTTTTGTACATGCCCTTAGCGATCTATTTCAGAGCGTCAGTGTGCTAATCAGTGCACTTATTATCTACTTTAAAGTGAGTATGTTTGAGTTCCTCCACTGTCATAGTACAGAAGTTGACCCTTCAATATTAAAAGAGAATAAACAGACTATGTTTGCCTATACAACCTGTTAATACTTAATAAGATTAAAATAAACAAATGTGTAAATACCCAAGGCCTAGAACCTGAGACTCTCCCAGATTCCTAAGTTCTATGTCTTTTTAATTGTTGGGCTGTCAGTCTTTCAAGAAAGCAATTTCTTTTGTCGTGGTTAAGATAAATAGCAACAAAACCATGAACACTTTGGAGTTCTTAGGTTGTAAACAACAGACAAGATCTCCAGATGACTTAAGAAAAAAATATATTCACTAACCAATATGTTTTGGTTGTATTTCTAGAGAGAAATCAATGTGGAAATAAGGGCAACTAGTTACATCTAGATTTCAGAAACCAGGCCTCTCCTGTTCCAGATACTATGCTGAAATAAATGTGTCTCAACCATTTTTTTTCTTGTTCTTGTCACTGCTGAACATTTATATTTCTGGGAAGGGGAGTCCAGTTGATCTTGCTTGTATCTTGTACTTGCTACTTAGCTAGGAGGAGATTAGAGTACCTGGTTTATTGTTCCACCATTAGTGCTGACACTGGGGAAAGGGTCAGTTTCTCCCCCCAAAGCCAAGTCACTAATGAAAAATGGGGATGAACTTGGGGTGTGCTTCTGACCCTAAACAAATGAATACACACTATGAATCTCTGCCTCATAATACCCAGAACTAGAAAAGGTGGGTTGGGAATGGGCAATGAAAGAAAGAGAAGAGAATTTACCTCTGTTTATGAATGATTGTCCAGTTTGCAGGAACTCTGTACTGTTTTTCCTAAACAGTGAAAGCGTGTGAGTAATAATTATAAGGACATATCTGAATTCAGTAGAGCAAAATGATTCCTGAAAGCTTCACGTTTAAGGCAAAGTAGTTCAACATTGTAAGGATTAATGGAGTTCGAGAAGCCCCTTGTAAAGTTTAGAGTGAAACTGAAATTCCTTAGAGCCAGTGGGGTACAGACCTTTCTGTGGCATAGAACTTCATCAAGGACAGAAAAGCAGGTGGTTCACCCTGAGGCCAAGGTATCCAGTGGGACAGAGAGCAATGAAGCTGCCTTGACTCACTGCCTTAAGACTGAATTAAAGTTGCAGCCTCAAGCATGTGCCATACTTGAGAGGCAAAGAAATAAACTAACCAGTCAGTAAAGACCATAACTTTCTTCTTCTCATCTTAATTCAGGCCAAAAAAGTCACTGGACACTGTGGGCACATTTGTGCACATTTTCATCATGTAGTCTGTACCCTGATTGATTTGAGAAAAGTTAAATCAGGCTTACTGAGAGCACACTTGAGAGGATTTTTCTTTTTGTTTTAAATTACGGGGAGCGCATGAACCATGGTCTCCCTTCTTCGTCAGTGGTAGGGATTGAGTCTGCAGATAGAAAGTCTTGCTTCTGAGTCTGATGTCATGTCAGAACAGTGAATGGGTTACAAGGAGGAAAGGAAACAGAGAGGTTTACTTATTTTATTAATTGGACTTTCTGGATGGGAGGCATGAATTCAGTTAACAAAACTCCCTGTATTTTCTAGCCAGACTACAAAATAGCCGACCCAATCTGCACATTTGTCTTTTCCATCCTGGTTTTGGCCAGCACCATCACTATCTTAAAGGACTTTTCCATCTTGCTTATGGAAGGTAGGAGTGATTTTATTGGTACTCCCAAGGTCAATGTCTTCTCTATGATCACAAAAGGGAATGGCTGCAAGGCATGCTCAGTGTTGATCTGCATTATAGGAAAAATGTAAACTGAAAAGGAATTTTTGTGAAAACGAACTTTTGGTTTTTATTCCTAAAGGAGCTGCCTCCCACATTTTGCTGTTGCTACGGTTATATGATATCTTACAGTATAAAAACAGTGAGTACACAAACTCTAAGAAAGATATTGCAAAACTATAAATTATTCCCTAAAAATACCTGGGTAAGAACTAACACGCACTGCATACATTTACCCCTCAGGAAGCAATGTAGATAAATTGTATCTCATAGAACAAGAACAGCAGAGTGAGCCTCTATTTACTTGTCCAGCAAGTGTTTACTGAGCCTTGACTCTATACTGGATGATGTGCTCAAAGCTAGAGTTATAGAGGTTAGCAAAGCAGTGAAAAGAATGGTCCTCGTGGGGGAAAGAGATTATGCAAACAGTTATACAGAAAGGGGACAGAGGTAAGTACTGCATGAGAGTGTGGACCTTTTCTTGGGGATTTTAACAGGTCTGGGTAGTAGGACCTGGTTGTCATGGAGGCTTTGCTGAGGTCCTCTCTTAGCCCGGAGTAGGGCTTTAGGCTCCATAACTTCATTTCTATAGGCAGAGAACAGCCTGGACTACCCACTGGGGCTTGTGGAATCCCTATCTGGCTCTTTGGGCCTTCCAGTTACAGGTGGAGAAATAAGCCTCACTGCCAAGAAATCCTTTCTTATGCCTAGGACTTAGTGCCTGCCCCTCCTCCCCTCTTTCTGTATTTTGGTGATTTTCTTTTCATTTGGCATAAAGAGGTAGAAGAATTGCTGTTTTCTGCCCTTTCTGGGCCATGTCTTTGCTGGTAAAGCTAGCTCACAGAGACTCCCTGTGGAGCTGAAAAAAATAAGGTCTTTGTATCAGAGGCACCTCGGTTCGAATTCTAGTTGTGAAAGTTTCTAGCTGCGGACTTCAGACAAGGTCTTTAACCTCCTCTGAACTCCAGTTTTTTCAACTCAGAAATGGAAAACCAACATCCACCTGACCGTGTTTTGAGGATTAGATGAAACACAATGGGTGCCCAGGAAATGTGGATTCTCAGCTGGCTCCCTACACTGCATATTTATCCCCACACCAAGAAATTCCCAATTCTTGGCCACAGATGCTAGCCATGGCCTTGGCCAGCCATCAGTGCTGATGGCCTCAGAAGACCAGGAAAGAGAATCTTATTCAGAAAAAAATCTATCTTCTTTACCAGAAAAACTCTTCAATAGTGCTTGAGATGGGAGTCAACGTTTTGAATGAAATACCTACACGCTAGTATTTGCATTACATTGTACAACCAGAGCACAGACAGCAGAATCTGACATCTGTTTCTGCCACTTATCTGTGTGGCCTTAACAATCTTTCTGACCCTTTCTGACTCTAATTTGTTGTCTTCTAATTAAATAGGAAATAACATTGATTATATATAGCTCCTAAAGTTCTTAGGTCTATCAAATGAGATAATCGTTATAAACAAAGTGCTTAACACAAACATTATATATGATAAGTCCTCAATAAAGTTTCCTTCTTGTCATTACAATAGAACAGTTTTATCCATGTCTTCGAGCACATTCTAAAATTGACCTGAGGCATGAGCTCCTTGTAATCTATTCTGGTTGCCTGAGCCTTTTACTGCTGGTAAAGTGAAAAACACATTGACCAGTTCTTTGTTGCTTCCCCAAAACAATATGAAGTGGAAATAAGCTCAGCCAAAATTGTGGAGAATTCTGATTTGCCCAAGGAGCAACTACCCCGGGAGCAAGTTTTCAAACCCTGAAAAAGGAAGGTTACACGGTTCGCAGCTCTAGTGGCTCACTATAGTCACCAGGGAAGCTTTAAAAAATACTTATACCCAGTGATTCTGGTTTAATTTTCTGAGCATGGGCCTGGTTTTGATGTTTTTTACCATGTAGCCAGGCTGGAGAACCACAGCGAGGTAGAGCAGCTCAGTGGCTCAGCGGGCAGCAGGTCTCAGTCTGGGCTGCCTGCCACACCCCAAATGGGCACTGACGCTGGGTCCCAGCCACAGGGATTCTGAATCACCTGCTTTGGGGTGTAACTTATTCTTCATCATTTCTGAAATCTCCTCTGGTGATATTAATATGCATCCCAAGTAAACCGCTCTGGAAGCCTGTAGATTTTAGAGCCTCCTCTATAGAAACTTTCTTTAGGACAGCAGTTCTCAACCTGTGGCTTGTGACCCCTTTGGAGTGTATTAAAGGGTTGAAGCATCAGGAAGGTTGAAAACCTCTGCTTTAGGAGGTCTGAATTGGAGTTGTGACATACTTATTTTCAAGAAACACCCTAGATGTTCACATATGTATGTAATTGAAGTAGAGGCTTAAAAAGGATGTACATAGAAAACTCTACAGCATAGAATTCTATAGTACAGCATCCTCTTTGAATCATCATTACTTGGCAAGAATTTTCCTATCTCAACAAAGGGCTTTACCATTGTTGTGCTTGTTGGATTGATTAAAATATATATAAATATATAATATATATTTTATATATATATATATTTTAATATTGACCTGTTGTCTGTTTTACTATTCCATCCACCCATTGGCTCTGTTTTTCTCCTAAAGCTAGTCAGAGTAAGTGTTCTTATGCGTTCATATTCTCTCATCTTCCATATGAGAAATCTTGCAATATTTGAAGAATGATCATAATTTTCTTAGCCTTTTCTTTGCCAGGCCAAAGACAACCAGTTCCTTCAGCCCAGTAGAATAGCAGATTGGCTGCCAGACTCCCCACCTTCCTGTGTGCCCTACATTGTTCCTTTAGAAACGAGAGACAGTCAAACCACCATATTCTTTGACCCAGACATTAAGTGCTGACTAGTGTAGCTAAAATAATGGAAACCTTACAAATCATATAATGAGCTGGTGTTACAATGTTAAGATCCTGTGCTAACACGGCTCACTCACTAAACGACCTGCAGGCTAACCAACATTTGTATAGCATTACAGTTTACAGTGGAAGCATATTTTCTGATTCGCTCCGCAAAGAACTCTGTGTGATCTATATGTTCTTTTCACTCTTGTTTTACTGCAATTGTGTCAAGCCCTAGAGAAATTCCACCATTTAGGTAAATTCACAATAGTTGTAGTCAGAATGGTAATTTAGGATTACTTGATAACAAATCTCACATTATTTCATTTTGCTTTCCATGGTATATGTACAAACAACTAGGGAAAGTACAATTACTCTAATAAGAAACTCTAAAAACTAAGGATACTAGTTGCTATTGTTGGTCATTGCAGACTAAATTCTACAAATCTTCTGTGAACTTTTTTGATTGATGGTAAACTCTTCAAAATAGTCAGATGAATCTGATCTGTACACATCTGAAATAAGAAACCAGAAAAGGGAAGGGCATATTGATATCTTGGAAAGGACTTTGAAGCCACTTAGCAATCTCAGTAAACTGTGGTTAGTGGAAAAACAACCACTTCCCACTCTTCCTTTTTGTCAGGTGTGCCGAAGGGCTTGAATTATGATGGTGTGAAAGAGCTTATCCTGGCCGTCGACGGGGTGGTGTCTGTGCACAGCCTGCACATCTGGTCTCTAACAATGAACCAAGTAATTCTCTCGGCTCATGTTGCTACAGGTCAGTAAGTTCTCTGAATACCCTGGACAAAATTCAGTCCTTGCCTTGTAAAGGCAGTAATTTCCCTCCTTTGAGTAGAGCCGCCTTTATTGTCAAAGGCTGGTCAAAACAACTGTGAAGTGTTTTGTACCACCAAGGGCCTTCAAAACCAATCTGCTTATTGATGTTGTCATAGCAACCACCATACTGATGTTATCCATAGGGCTGGCTGCAGAGGGTAGTGAATAGACAGAACAAAGGGCTAAAATTCAACCTCAACTTCAAGGCCTTGGACTCTAAAAATTATGACTTCAATTGTTTGGCTTGATGCCCTATCAGTCAAATATTAAGAATCAATTCAACAATTAATCTTCATGAAGTATCTTCTGTGTATAAGATGCTTTGTCTAACACTCAGAAAGATGAAAGTGAGCCCCCCATGACTGACCCCCCTTTAAAGTGCCTGACAAGCTAAGAGATGTGCTAATAGGAATTACAGTGAGTCCTTCACTATGTAAAGAAATTCTATAAGCATGTGAGATAATTCTTATGATATTGAGTTTTTAGTAAAAATGACTTTTTTCCAACTAAAAGGCAATTTTGTCCATGAGATGTCCTCAAGCTGGGAGAATGGGCAGTGGGAGGTCTTTTGCTGCCTCAGGAGGGAACTCAAGCTGAAGATAATAGATTTGACTGCTGAAAAGTGACTCAGGAAGTCACTCGGGGCAGGGGAGAGGAACACTAGTGACAGTCATTTGAGGATCATACTTCCTCAGACATCCTCGTCATCTCTAAGGGGCTCAAGTCTGGCCTCAGAGAATTTACGGCATTCACCATACCAATATTTCACTGCAAATAAAAGATTCTAATAAGCAATCAGGTTACTAGGGAGGGGACATTTACAGTCTCCCGATACTATCTGGGACAGGAAAAAAGATGGCAGGGAGGGTTTCTGCTCTGAGGAAGGTCTACCAGGAGCTCTAAAGGCTCCCTGGTTCCTTCACTGGCCTCAGTATAAATTTGGATGACATACCAGGCCTGCCACTTGAAGACCCATGGGGGCTGTGTAAGAAATCACAGTTCTGTCTTGGATTTTTCCAGGGCTCTTCTCCCCTTCCATACTTGACTCCTGAGAGTGCCAGACTCCAGAGATGACTGTGGACAGGATAGTGAGGAGGTACTTTTGTGCAAGACAATTTCCCTGCCTTGTCCCTGGGAAGGCAGCCGACTGTCGGAGCCAACATGGCTTCTTCCGTGTGTTAAGCCCATGCCCCACCCGACGCGGTCAAAGATAAATGACCTGGACTCAGAGGGGCAGCCATCTTCCCTGTGTGTGCAGTCAGCGCTAATTCCACTCTGGTTCTTTCTCAACAGCAGCCAGCCGGGACGGCACCGTCCTTCGAAGAGAGATTGCTAGAGCCCTCAGCAAAAGCTTTACCACACACTCCCTCACCATTCAGGTGGAGTCCGCAGCTGACCAGGACCCTGACTGTCTTTTCTGTGAAGACCCCCATGACTAGCTCAGTCACCCTGTCAGCTTCCAGAGGGCGATCTCACTATCAAATTTGCCGCTGTGCACTTTCTGGATCATAAGAAATGAAGAACCAAAGGACGAAATGTGAGAAATTCACATCACAGCGCGATGCGCCCCTTATCCTTTATTTAGCCTCAGCTGCCATGAGCAAGGATGCTTTGAGGTCCCTCCGCCAATCAATTGGATTTATACACATCAGTAGTATGTTCAGTTAGAGGAATGTGTTTATAGATTGCTCACGAGCGTGGCTGAAATAACAGCTGTTTATAACCACAGGTAAGAATTTCCTCTCTCTTCCAATAATACATCCTGAGAACAAGTGGGTAAAGTTGAACTCAGGAGAGTCTCATCAGGAGTCAGTGGCAGGAAGAAAGGATCACAAAATGCCCCCAGACAGGAGAAACAAAAATAGAAAGAGCCAAGATAGGGATAAAAGAGAATCTGGAGGCTGGTACCCTACGAGAACTTGATTTTCCCAGCATATTGTAGTATAATTTTTCTCTGTTCTGAATTTGGACATACATGTGAATATACCAAGAGGCTTTTACAACTTTCACAACTTTATTTCTCTGTCACATTTTTGGTAATAAATCCCTCTTATTTGTTACATTCTAACGTGTTTATTACAAAACTTTGTATAATCACTGTCCAAAGGAATGATTTGCACATGGCAGCATGTTCAAGCACTGGGACCCTCCAAGAATGTGGTTACAGAAATCCAGAGGTGTCCTAGAAGAGCCTGTAGAAACATCCAAGTTCACCCCAGCACGTAGGTGCCACGTATAATTTAGATATTTACCTGAAAGAGGAATAAAGCAGAAGAAACTTAGTTCATTCATTCCACCAGCAAGATCTGAGTCCTGCTTTGTGCTATAGGCATATGCTGAGCATTAGGGCTCGACAGAGCAGAGGCGGGGAGTGCCCTAAGTCCTGGTTGTATGTGTAACTCAACACCACCTGCAGAGAGTAAACGAAAATAAAGAGGTGCAAACTGGCATGCTGGGACTCATGTGTCAGTGGGTCTGGCTTGGAACCTGGACTTCTACATTTTTTTTTTTTTTGAGACAGAACCTCAAGCTGTCACCCTGGATAGAGTGCTGTGGCATCACAGCTCACAGCAACCTCCAATTCCTGGGCTCAAGCGAGTCTCCTGCCTCTGCCTCCCAAGTAGCTGGGACTACAGGTGCCCACCACACGCCTGGCCATTTCTTTTTTTTTTTTGGTTGCAGCCGTTATTGTTTGGCGGGCCCAGGCTGGATTTGAGCTAGCAGGCTGGATTTGAACCTGCCAGCTCAGGTGTAGCTTAGCCCGTTGAGCCACAGGCGCTGAGCCTACCATTCAATTTTTTGACTGATGTGAAAATGTTCAACAGAAAAGTTGAACAGAAAAGTATAATGAATTCTTTTTCCTATAGTGACTAGCCTAACCAGTAATGCTTATACACCCCTCCCCTAGGTTGAACAGATAGCATTTGCCATATTTGATGCAGCTCCTAGAACCCAGATTTATTATTCGTTCCAGTTGCAATAATGATATCATCTTGTGGTATAGGGAGTCCTTGTCCAGCACTTCACAGAGATTGTATACACAGGAGCTGAGACTTTACCCAGTCCTCCAACACTTACTGAGGGCCCCCTCTGTGTCAGGCCATGTGGAGGGCCTCAGTGACAAAGATGAGGAAGCCATGGTCCGCATCATTGAGGCACTTATCCCCAGTGTAGAAGGGGGTAGGGGAGCAGTGGACTGGCAAGTAGGCTATTGCACTGTGCTGTGCCCAGTCCAGTGTTTCGTTTTAGAGGCCAACAAACTGAGAGTCAGGGAAGACTGCAGTCTTCTCAGCAGTGACCATTACTAGGTCAAGGTTGGGAGACCATTTCGAGCACCAAGGCCCTGGGTTCTGGCTTTGCTTTTACTTGGCTTCAACAAGTAACAGCCTAGGCCCCATCACAGTGTTCCCGTCTGTGACATCAGGCTGAATTTCATCAGGCTGAAATTCCAAAGGCCTCCAATCAGCTCCGACTTTATGGAACTTTTCATGGTGAAATATTTAACCTGACTCCCTTCCTCCTCCTGCTTTTTGCCGGTAACCTTCACTTTGAGCCATGGGGAATTTCCAGCTCTGCCTAGAATCCATGACGGGTTCTAATTCCACCCTCAGTAACTGTGCCAGGGATAATTCTCCTAGTCAGGAATTCCTTTTGTAGAGCTGACCCATGTCTCAATTGCTGCAGTTTCCATTAATTTCCTTTGACCTGTCCTTGGGGGGAAGCTCATGATTACTGATAATTCTAGTTAATCCTTTAACTAGAAAAAGGAAACTAACCATCTAATATACAGAATGAGGGAATGATTTGGCACACCATGTGTAAAATATAAACCTAAAATATTCCAGAGTGTTCTCTGGGAGGCCACAGCTATTAACGCTCCAACAGCCAGCTACTGCAAGGCCTTGTCTTCTGGCGGTGGGCACACTTTTAGCTGAGCCAGGAGTGGGCACAGGCAATGGCGGCCACTCTCTGGATGTTTGTGGCATGATCATTTTTCTTGCTAAGGCAGAACATCTCCAACATTGCAAAGAGCTTTCTGACATTACTGAGCAGCTGGCCTTCCCCCATTTCAGAAGATGTCATGGTTTATTAATTCTTTGCAGAGGCAATAAGAACTGGGTATTGGCTTAATTTGGGGCCAATTTGCTGTTATGGTAGAAAACTTGGCTCTGTCTCCTTTTATTCAGCACGAGGCCTATAGTTCCTCCCTTAACCCCTCCTATGCTAGGCTCTCTCCACATCCACTTCTACTTACATGACTTTGGGCCGATTATTTAACTTCTCTGTGCCTCAGTTTCCTCAGTATATAATTAGGATAATCATAGTACTTATTTCATAGCTTTTTTTTTTTTTTTGAGACCAAGTCTCACTCTGTTGCCCTGGCTCGAGTGCTATGGCCTCAGTCTAGCTCACAGCAACCTCAAATTCCAGATTCAAGCAATCCTTTTCCCTCAGCTTCCGAAGTAGCTGGGCCTACAGGCGTGTGCCACAATGCCCAGTTAATTTTCCATATTTTTTAAATTAAATCATAGCTGTGCACATTAATGCAATCTTGGGGTACAATGTGTTGGTTTTATATACAATTCGAAATATTTTCATCGAACTGGTTAACATAACTTTCATGGCGTTTTCTTAGTTGCTGTGTTCAGACATTTATATTCTACATTTAGGAAGTTTCACCTGTACCCTTCTAAGATGCACTGTAGGTGTGGACCCTCCATTTACTCTCCCTTCACCCATCCTCCCAAATTTCTATTTTTAATAGAGAAAGGAGTCTTGCTTTTGCTCAGGCTGGTCTTGAACTCTTAAACTCAAGTGATCCTCTTGCCTCAGTCTTCCAGAGCATGAGCTACTGAGTCTGGCCTGTAGGATTGTTTTGAGTAAATATTATGTTACTGAGTTATTTCAGGGTCTCTCTCTCTCTCTACCAAAGGTTTTTAAGTGATGCACTGTTTTTAGAGATCTGGACGTTTTACTTTATAAAACTCCAAACTTTCAACTTCTCCTGAGTAATTGGGAGCCAGATAACCCTATGTCCACATTCCCAGGGAGCTGAGTACAGTTGGTTCCTTTCAAAAAGGATGTCTTGTATGTGTCCAGGCCTCTAGGTCCTTCTATTCTATACAGGGACAGGACTTTTCTTGGGCTGGCTCCAAGGTCCAGAGTCTGTTGGTCAGGGTTCCTCTGTTTCTTTAGGCCAAGCCAGGCAGATACATGTAACTAAATCTTCTCCAACCCCCAAGCTGCTCAGAAGCATCCTAGTTTTGCCTGCACCCACGGCAGTGGGCTGTCATGCTCACTGGGAGAAAAATCCAGACCAACCTAACAAAACCTCTCCTGGGCAAATCTACCCTTGTGAATTGAAGATGAAATTATAATTTGGAGACAGAAGAAAAGAAACAATTTATATGGTAGCATCATTCCCATTGTCTCATTATAATGCTAATGCCGAGTGCTCTGTGCAGCACGTCTGAGCAACCACAATCTCAGCGCAGGAGGTGTCATGGTTTTTGCTTTACAGATGAGAAAATTGAGGCTCAGAGAGACCGAGTCATTTGTACAAGGTCACACAATTAGAAAGTGGCCTATCCTTGTTCACATATTTGCCTAGGGTGGGTCTGTGTCCCTGAATTTGATACAATGAGTTCCAAACTGTCAGTTCCCGGGAGGGCCACTCTACCTGATAGGCAGGTTACTATATATTTATATAGTGAAGCCAGGATCACTTAACCCAAGAATGTGGAGTGGGTTGGGTGGAGTTATTGTGGGGGTGGGCCTGCGTGGAGGCCACACTGAGGCAGTTTTCTGAGGCACCAGTCTTCTTGCTGACTCCCCGTAGACTGAGCCAGGATACAGCAGTTTCCTTCCCTATGGAGGGAATGGAGGAAACTCAGGGAAAGAGTGTGGGAGTGCTTATCCAGCTAGACAGATTACGAAGTCATGGTTTATATCCTGGGGCATATTTATAACACCTGGAAACATTTTTGGTTGTCACATCTTGGGGAGGGAGATGGCAGAGCTACCTGCATCTAGTGGGTAGGGGCCAGGGATGCTTCTACACACTCCACAATGCATCGGACAGCTCCCACGACAAGGAATGTAAATGTCTGTGGTCCTAAGGTTGATAAGCTCTGCCCTAATGCCTCTTTTAATTTTAAGAGGCTGATTCTAAGATGGATTTGAGGGTCACCAGAAGACCCTCTTCTGTAATCATCTTGTTGTGGCCCGAGCTCTCCCTCAGTCAATTACCAAGGCTCCCATGGAAATGTGAACATTATCTGGGGGAAGATTTATGGACACACAGTTTGGCTTACGATTTGAGAATATCAGACCTGGAAGGATTTTATAGGTCATTTAAGAAAACCTTGAGTGGTACTGAGGAAGAAACTGCTCTGGAAGGCCCAGAGTAGAAAGTGCCTTGCTTAGATCACAGATAGCCCAGAGGAGGATACCTTGTTCCTGAGGACCTGAAAGTGGATAGTCAGATGTAATACAGGCAAGGTAGGCGTCATTTCTGGCTGAATTCAGGGTGCAGTGTATCCCCACTGGCCCTCAACTTCTCCTCTAGGAGGAGATGGAGAGGCACAGGTGCAGCTCTACTCTGATGGTGCAGGGCAGCAGTTCTCATCTCTCCTGGAGGGTTTTTGAAAACATGGATTGCTAGGCCTGCCCCCTGAGTTCCCAGTCTAGGAGGTCCGCAGTGGGCCTGACAGTATGCATTTCTAACAGGTTCCCAAGTGATGCCGATATTGCTGGTATGGGGACCACTGGTCCAGGGCATGGGGACAGGTAAATTTGAGAGATATCACTGGGAAGGAGATGAAAACTTGTCTCAGGTTGGGTGGCTGAAAACTTTGTGGGGTGGAACCCCGGAGACCTTTCTCACATATTTGCTGAGGGTGGGTCTGTATCCCTGAATTTGATACGGTGAGTTCCAAACTCTCATTCCTGGGAGGGCCACTCTGCCTCATGGGTAGGTCACTGGATGTTTCTCTTCTATACTCGGTCAATTTTGAGTGTGAATGGAGGTGGTGCTAGTGACATGGGGATGAAAGGCACGTATTGGGTCTGTCCCTGGCAAATTGAGCTGGGGAAGTCAAATGGGCAGCTGAGCCTCTGGGAAATGGCTGGGCCCACACAAAGCCTAAATGCCCCTCATGAGCATTTTGATGTGGCCAAGTCATTTCCATTGGGATCAGAGAGAGGGATGGGGGTGCTGGCTGCTTCTGAAGACTGTCAAGGCAGCCTCTAAAACATGCAGAGTAGAAACCAGCAGAACTTGAACTGTACCACCATGGGGTATAGAGGGACCCTAATCAGGTGTTTCAGGGAAGGACTTTCCGACTCACACTAATCTCTAGATCCAGCGTCCTCAAACTTTTTAAACAGGGGGCCAATTCACTGTCCCTCAGACTGTTGGAGGGCCCGACAATAGTTTAAATAAAAAACTCTGAACAACTTCCTATGCACATTGCACATATCTTCTTTTGAAGTAAGAAACAAAACGGGACAAATACAATTCATACCAATGCATGTGATCTGTGGGCCGTAGTTTGAGGACCCCTGCTCTAGATATATTGAATTTGAGTAGGGCTGTAAATTCAAAAGCACATTGTGCTAAATATTAGGGAGCATTGTGTCAGCTTAGAGCAGGCATCTCTCCAGATACAGAAAACCTTTTCCCATAACTAGTGACCTGTGGTTGTATTTCTCTCCTCCTCTGCCCTTAATTCACATTTCCTTTAAATTGGGAGGGTTCAGGCCTTCTTTATACTGCTCCACTTGGGAGCTTCCCTTCCATCTTCATTCTGCAAGGAGGAACGGAGAGACCAAGGAGGGCTAGGGACAGAGGACTATAGTACCGCCACTCACCTTCTGGAAGAGCCATGGGTTCTGAACGCAGACCAAGCCCACACCAGGAAATCCAGCCACACTGCCTGCGGCACTGGCTCAGACAAGCTGCGTGTGGCTTTCAGGTTAGCCTTACATCTTGTCAGCCCTGAATGGGGAATGCAGGGGTGGCTTCAGGATTAGTTCTGCACAAGAAGAGGTTTGTATAACAGGATCACACAGCTGGAGAGAAATATGAAAATCCGATAGGCCAACCCCTTGTTGTACAGACAGGAAAACTGAGGCACAGAGCAGGGAAAAGCTTTTCCCAGTGTCACGCAGACCCAGGTCTGCAATGCCCCAGCCCCCTGACTCCTTATCCAGAGCTCTCGCCATCATATTTCATTGGCTAGGCAGGAATTATGGGAAGGGAGGGGGCAGGTGTAAAGAACACATGGGACTTTGTTTGAAGCTGTGTGGTGTCGGTCAGGGAGCGTGATTTACTCATCCCTGGGTCTCTGGCACTTGGCACAGTCCCTGATGCCTTTGAGATGGTTAGTACACATTTGTTCATTGAACAATGTGAACCCCCCATCCTCTAGGAGGATTTGTCCATAAAGAGAGTTTTCATACTGTCAATCTACCTCATTATGCATGTGAGTAACTTTGGCAAGGAAAAGGAATAGGGCTCTTTAGTGTCCCAAACATGAATTGTGTTATAGAACTATTTTACTATTTTATGCATTATGTAAGCAATGCATATTTATTATGGAGGGAACAGAAAAGGAAAAAAAGTAACATTGCGACAATGACGAGATGGAACCATAGACCTAAGGAAAGCGTGCTCGGGGCTGGGATGTTTTAGAGCCCTTTGCTCCCTTCCTGTAGCACCAGACCTCTCTTCTGCATCCTGATCTCCATTCCCCGTAGCCTTGGCATTGCCCTCTTCGAGGGAGGGGGCCCATAGACCTGGTGACAGCATTTAATCTTGTTTCCTCAACCAGTTCAGCTTGGCGTGGACCTGTAGCACATCAGTTGCTAGCTTAAGCGCATATTCCCATTTTCTAGAAGAATACAACCAATGCGTTGAGAGAGCCCACTCCATGTCCACATGCTCCCAGACATTATCTACTTTGACCCTTCCCAGCACTCACCACCACATGGAATCCAGGGCTTAAAAGAACAAAGCAGGCCGGGAATGCACCCAAACTATCCCAGACGCTGGGGGTGACCACTGCCACAGATGCACCCTTTATGGCTGGAGCCACAGAAGTCAGAGCAACTTCTACGCATCCGTCACACACGTCTCACAGTGCCATCCATGAGCAGTCCTAAAATGAAAACACAAGACCCCTCCCCGCCTCTCTGAGCTGTAACTCCCTATGTGCTGTGGCTACACTTTACCCAACCTGAGGAGAACCTGGAAGAGGAGAGTTTGAGGACTGGGCTTCGGACCTTTGGAAGTGTGACTTTCACCAGGCCACTCTCCCTTTCCTCAGCTGAGCACTTCTTTCTGCAACATGAAGCCACAACACTGGCCTTACCGGTTCACTGGGGCGCTGTGGGAACCAGGCCCTCAGGAGAGTTGAGGTGCTTTGTGGAGGGAAAATGCCACACTCAGCATTTCGCTTCCATGTGAACAACACCTTGCCTCCCCGGCGCTGTTCCGGGATGGACTGCTTTTCCTTGCCTTGGCCTCCTGCCTGAGCGTAGCTTTCTCTCCCCACCCCCCGCCTGGTCCTGGCATCACTGGCTCCTCAGGATGCCCCCCAACCACAGCTCCCCAACTGCTAACGTTCATTTCTGTGGAAAACGATAGGTGACAAGTTGTTCCCTGAGATACCCACAATCAGATAAGCCAGGAAGCAGACTGTGCTATGGAAATCAAATATTCCTTAGAGGACAGCAGGAAACTTTAGATCCCAGCCAGGCGTTCTGAGGAAGGCTCACCAGAGAAACTGGGGCATCCCTGGGGGGCTGGGAAGGATGGATGCTGTGACTCCTGATATATGAAACTGTTGTCTGGGGCCTGGGTCCAGGCTCAGTGTTCCCCCACCCACCCTCAATCCAGGCAGGCAGGTCACAGTCCACAGTCCCCTTCTGCCCCTGCGGGCGCCTCCCCTCCATGCATCCACGGTCAGAGAACTGTGCTTCCCCATTTGGTGAGCGATGTGTACCTGCAGGCAGGCATAGGAGAGGCAGCCTCATTATTGCCATTCCTAACATGGGGACACTGAGGCACAAAAGACAGGTCTGAGCTGAGCAGTGGCGTGAGTGCCACTCCGAGCGGAGCTCACTGCAGCCGTTCTCTCTGTCCCCTGTGCGCTCACACAGACAGACAGACAGACGCACAGAAACGAACACTGAGTTTTACAGCTCTCTAAAATTTATGAGAAAAGTCAAGTGCCTGGAGATCTCTTAATTAAGCGGCCTTCCCTCAGGAGAAAGGAAATGGCCTTCCATATTCTTAGCACCGACATCTGATCGTATGATTTACTATGGAGGTTTGCTTTCCTCCCCAAATCAACTCCCCTCTGTACACACATCTATCACTTTGAAGGCTGCTCAGACACCACCTTCCCCTCTTCCTCCCCCGCCCTGGTGCTCTTCAGGCCCTCAGTATTTCCCTGGATCTCCTTGCCCCAGAGGTCAGGGTCAGGCTGGAGCCCTAAACAGACACCCTGCTGGAGCCTGGCTCATGAGAGGCCAAGCCCTGCTCGCCCTGGGCTGGCACTGAGGGGCTGCCTGGCTCCTGTGGGAAGTGGGGGCTGCTGCCTAGTCCCTCCTCAGCCCACGGTGGCTGCTGATGGCTGCCATGAAGATATATGGATTTAATCAGGCCCCTGACAGGTAAAGACCCTGACAACGAGGACAGTTTGTTCTCCCAAACTGTTGAGTATCTAAGCCCAATGTTTACTTTGGAGTTGAATGAATAACATTGTTCTGGGAAAGGAAATTTTAAAAAGCAGGCTTATGATTTACAGTAGAGAGGAGTGCAGATCTGGAGGTCTTGGTCCCCTACCCCCCACCCCAGGCCCAGGCCCACTCCCGCAAACCCTCACTCTGTCTGTTTTACTGTTTTAAACTTCTGAACACACTACAAATCAACCAGCTCATCTTCTCACCCCTGCCAGTAAAGGTCTCAACATTGCCAGGCTCCCTGTAGCTGCAGGAGAATTCATCGCCTCAAGGCAAATGTTTTCTTTTTTCCCTTTAAAAATCAAAACCAAAAGCCACTGAAATTCCAAATGCTGTGAGACCCATTCAAAATGTGGAGTGAAGAGATCTGGGGTGGGCTAGAAGTTCACCTGCCTCTGTCCCCACCAGGTCAGGACAGAGTGACTTCTTATCAAAAAATAAAGTTCAGGGGAAGCCCACAACTCCCCTCCCCCCAAGCCAAACCTACCAAAATATGCCTCTCTTCTGGGGTTGAGGAATCCTTCCTTGAGGTAGGTCAATTTATTTTTAAATCCTTGGGTAGGAAAGAGGGAGAGTTTCTTTGTATCCAGCTGCTAAAGAACACCTAGGACTTTCTTTGAACAGAGACCAGGGGCAGTGCCTCTAGCATGGGCTAAGGCGTAGGGGTGGTGGCTTATAGTAGTGGGCTTGCTGGTCAGCCAGGGGGTGCTCGAGCCCAGCCAGTTCCCCGCAAACAGGAGACGTCTCATTTCTAAAGAAGTACTCCTTTGGTAGAGGCCAACTCAGAGCCCTGAACATCACAAATGCACTCACCCACCTCCCTCCTTAGACTTGCCACTGGATGTAAAACAGGAGGAAAGGGCTGGGGAGGAGGGTCCATCAGAAGGACCCCCACAAGTCTGCCCACAGGCTGCAAGCAGGACCTTCAAACTCTTCTCCTGGGCTCAGGCTGGGACACCTACCTCTCCTATCTTCCAGCAACCAGGGCCTTGCTGCCCACCTGCCCACCCACCCACCTCAGATGCCTGGGATTAGCTAATTGACATGAGGAGGCCACTTTGAACATTTCAAGGCCTGGTCAGGGGCCAAGTCTCATTACTTAGCTTCAAAGTCAGAAACTCCATAAAAAGTTCATTGGTGGAGCTGATTGTTCCAGATTGTCCCAACGGAACTGAACTCACCACGGCACCCCGGGCCTCATGTTTTAATGTGGGGCGACAGCACGTGTGTGGTACTGTGCTGTGAGGTTTGGTGAGGGGGGAAGAGACCAAGAAACGGTTTCCTTATTCTTTTCTCTTTACAAACACTTAAAAATTACAAAGGAACGCTAACCAGACTACGCAAAATTTGGAAAACAGAAAAGAGAAAAAGAAAGTATTCCAGAAGCCCACACCCTAATACAACAATATTTCTTATGTATACTTTTTATATACTACTAATCAGCACATGTATACAAAAAATGCTCAGTTTTGCCTTTTTATTTTTATTTCATTTATTTATTTTTTTGCTAGGGCTAAGTCATAAGCACTTCCTCACCTCTTCATGACCAGTATTTTGAGCAGCTGTGTGATATTCTGTTCTGGAAATGTAAGCTAATTGTTACATACTTAGGTTGTTTATAGTTTTATATTTTTATGAATAATACAAACATATTCATATTTTCCCATGATTGTGTTTTGATTTTCTTTTTTCAAAAAAAGCAACATTTTTCTCTGATTCGAAAAGTGACACATTTTTATTTTTCAAAAAGTGTGGAAAACTGGGGAAAGTATAAAGAAGTTAATAAAAATCACCTGTAATTGTTCCACCAAGAGCGAATCACTGTTAACCTTCGGGTGTATTTCCTTCATACACATGTATATTAGAAACAGGATCATGCTGCACAGAAGTTTTGTAGGTCTCCAGGGCCCAGAGAATAAGATTGGCAGAGGAAATATTATTTCCAGGAGAGATTCAGTGTGTGACATGGGTGGATTTGAAATTAGATGACATTTTCGTGCAGATCAGAAGGACAGCCTGTGCCTGGCCCTTTGGGGATGGGGGGCGGGTCTGGGTGGGCCATGGCCTTGATCAGGGACAGGGGACTGGCTGGAGGTCTAGGCCAAGGCGAACTTGCCCTTTTCCTTGTTTCCTCCGACAAGCGCCGCGGAGCCCCTGATTTATGGTCACACTTCACGAGACACTAGTAAACGTCCCACAGTATATTTTGTAAGAGTAATGAAGTCTCAGTAACCCCAGCCCTCCCCGCAGCCTCTGCTAATAAATTTCCTTCAGCGAAAGGGGCGAGCCCGCCAGGCGCTGCGGAGAGGCGGCGGGGCCGGAGGAGGGGCAGTAGGGCCCGCCCCGCCTTGCTCAGAGGAAGTAGGGGGCTTGGCCGCGTCCCGATCTCCAGCCACCCCTAGGGTGCAGAGCCATGGAGCTCTGTGCTGAGCCCTCAAAAGGCAGGCGAAGGATGAAAAGTGAGTCAAGAAGCTGGGAAAGGAGGGGGAGAAACCCCAAACCATAATTACTGCTTTCCCTGTGCAGCTTGGGTTACTGGCCGGGGCCGAGGGCCGGCTGAGGGCTGTTTCTTTCTTGACTACTGTTTCCCTGCAGTTTGAAGATGACCCGAGGGATGAAAAAAGACCGAGGGGCGATCGAGATGGGCCAAGTTGGGGAGTGGGATTGGGAGGGGGGCACTGTAGACCAGAATAGGGGAGCCGGGATTTCCTCTGGCTCTAGAAGCAGAGTGGGGTGGGAAGGGTGATGGTCTGGCTGAAGTGTTCTCATTTCCCCCACGTACTCTAAAAGGTTGGCGACAAGGAATATATTTGTCACTACCCAGCTGCCCCCTCCCCCTTCACATATTGGGCTCAGAGCTGCCTCTTCTTATTTTAATTCAGCTTTCTTTCCAGCCAGCACCTGCCAGACCCACATCAGGTGCTGAGGATATACAGATAAGAAAGAGGCACCTTTGCCTCAAGGAGGTCCCTTTCTATTTTGTGGAAGTAACCAAAGTGTGAACTAATTCTAGTGACAGCTTACCATGTGCCAGACTCTGTTCGAAGCACTTTATGTGTATTCATTCATTACTCCTCACAAAACCCAAAGAGTAGGCATTTTATCATCATCATCTCAGTGTTACTCAGGCACGGAGAGGTTAGATGACTTAGTCCTAGATGTCTTTGGTTACTGAGTCCAGGTTCTCAAAGACCCCTCCTGTCACAGTAATTCTCAGCAAGCAGGCTACTCAGACTTCCTTTCCACCAAGCAGCTTCTCCTACAAACTGGGAAACTGAGAATCAGAGAGGAGAAATAACTTTCCTAAGGCCACACAGCAAAGTGGCAAGGCTAGGACTAGAGCCCAACAATCCCCCCCCACCCGAACCAGCCAGTTGTTCTCTTGACATATCTGGATCCCCCCCCCCCCCATATATTCTAGGAAGACAGTGAAGTGAGAGAACTATTTTTTCTGACCTCTAGAAATTTCCTGTTTGCGAGGATCCGTTTAACAGACTTAGAAGGAACCACAAAGAGGGTAGTTTAAGGAAAGACTACAAAATACACTCCAAATCAGCAAGATGGGGGAACATTTTGGTATCAGTTTCTTTAAGTTAAAAATTTATATTTTAGTAACAAGAAATTGCCTATATATATCCTATTGAGTTTACCAATTTTAAAGGAATCAGAAAATGATAAAGATGGCTATTTTTGATACTAAATGGAGCTGAACACAGTGAGGTTTTGTGGCTGTAGAGCACATCACTGTGCACGTTGGTTAGCATTGAACCACAGCTCAGCAGAGGCCTTGGTTCTCCACGGTTCTTCACCCCAACTTGCAGCCTGTGGAAGAGAGCGCCTGGGGTTACCCTCAGGAACAAGCAGATGCTAGGTGCACTTGTGAAAGGACTTCAGGAGGGCCCATGCTGGGTGTCAGAGCTTGAACTGCTGTGCATAGAGGCTAATCATGAAGTTCTTCTGATGCCCCAGCAGGAAAAACCAAACTCTGAAAGCAACTGCAAGTGCCTAAACCTCATAAATAAAATCTGAGGTTTTAAAATAGAATGCCTGACCTAATTTGGTGGTGGTTGCTTCTTTCCAAGCTGGTTTGTGTAGGGGCACTGGGGTACTGGGACTGTTTCTTGTTAGAATTCCCTTGTGAAGGGCAAATCCAGCTCACTGCAGACTAGTCCCACAGGAGGGCTGGGAAAGGGTCCTTAGCAGGGAATCAGGAACCTCAATGTTGCCAGTCAGCAGTGGCACGTCACATCTCTGTAATTCAGGTGCAGAGTAAGGGTAAGAAGATGTTGTATAGCCACAAAGCATGAGTGGGACTAAGTTGGTACAGATGTTATGGAAGACCCTGACCTCACCAGTCGGTGCAGCAACCCTGGGCAGCACATGTGGTTGCTCCCATTTTCCAGATGAAGAGACTGATGCATCAAGAGGTTACAAGACTCCCAGGGCTTGGTGAGTGGGTGCCTGAAATGACCTCCAGATAGGAAAATGCTGTGTAAGTACAGAAGACAGTTGTTATAACCATCCCCTGTACATGCATGTGTGTGAGCAAAGGCCTAGCCTGCTGCTGGCAGACAATGTGCTCAGTTGTGTTAATTCTCTCCCTTTCCTTCTTTCCTCTCTGGAGCAGGGGACAACCAAAGGGACTGTGGGAATACTGGATTGCAAAAGTTTGGGGGACCTGGTTTCGAGTCTTGGCTTGGCATTGGATAGGTGCAGAGAGCAAAACTTTCTCCTGCCTGGACCCCCGTCTTTACTAGAGAGACTCCTCTCCCAGACCTGCAGTTAGAAATCATTGCACCAGATTGCTTTTCTATTGAGCACCAGGCGTTGCTAACAGTAAATGAATATTTATGAATTAAATGGGGCTTTGGAACTGCCAGGATCACAGAGCTGTTATGAAGATCCAATAAAACTGGGAGGATGAAAGTGACTCCCTAATACAGCTGGAAGACGATTTGTTACTCCTGCAAGCAGAATGGTGAAGTAAGGAAACCCGTGTTCTTGAGGAGGACGCGGGAGTGGGAACGTGCCCTGAGCAGAAGCAGGCTTATTTGTGGGATTTCTCCACCTTTCAAATTCCAGCCCCTTTCCTGAGTGTTAAAAAATCTTGTGCCCTCTTTCGATACCTTCTGAAATTTCAAAATAATGAAATAGTGACTTCAAACAAATCAATGGTAATTTTAGATCATGCTTTTCTCTAGCTTCTCACATCCCCTGGAGAGTGTGATAAATGCAAGGCAGGCACTGAAAAACGCTATTTTTCATTCAAGGCAAGCATGGAAATTGAATTTGTCGGGCACTGCCTGGGCTTCAAGCAAGAAAGAACCAATGGCCCCTCTCCTTGTGACAGCTCCTCTCCTGGAGAGACGGTGGGGCCTGGGTGGAGCGGTGTGGTCTAGACCTGCCCTGGCTAGCAGTCTTTGGCCATGGTGGAGAAGCTCTGGTGCAAAATAGTGTGCTATGCAATGTATGTTTTTGATACTGTTAATAATATTCTATAATTATTTATGATTCTGTGCTTTTCCACTAGACCACACTGCTTTTTAATTTTGGCTTTGACTTGTCAGCAGGAATGAGCCATACGTGAGTTAGGAGGTGACTGTTTGCTCATCATTTATTCTGTGCATTGCTGGGCCTTCGTCTGCTATGCTTTTTTCTTCTGTTTGCCTGATTTGAGCCAACATTTCCTGGGTGTCCATGACACGAGAGGAATCTTGGAAATAGCCCCTGCCCTAAAGGAGCTTCGCCTGGCCTAGAGGAAGCCAGGCATAGACCAATCATAGGTAGATGATTAGGTGTCATTATATGGTTGAGTGCTTTAAAACCCAGGCTCTCTGTCCAAGGTAACTATTTTTTCAACTTTCTCTTCCATTCTTTAAGGCCAGAACAAATCTGGCTTAATTACAGACGTGGGCAGTTCATCTAACTACCTTGGTTGACTTGAAACCAAAAGTTGGTAAGATGGTCTTTAAAGCCCCTTCCAGTTCTGCCCGAGGGGGATTGAGAGACTTATGGCAGCACTAGAAAGGGACCCACTGCCCCAGAATCTGAATGTTCTGAATCTGAATGTGTTCTGTCCCCAAACCCTGCTTAGTTACCACTCTGGCTGGCTGCACACTCTGGCACCTCATTGCTACCCTACCTGGCTCCTGTGCTTTTCCAACTCCTTGTCTTTTTTCTTCTGTCTTTAGGGAAAAAATGAAAATGAAAGAGCTGGCATTTCTAGCACATTGTGGGTGGCCTGTAAGGGAGATGAGGAGTTAGAAGACCCGGGGGAGGGGCACACTGTTGACTCACTGGGTCACCCATGGAGCCATCTAATTTCACCACACTCCCTGTGATGCATGGTCTATAGGCCAACTCCAGTGCCCCACAGGAGGCCTCTCTGGGAGCCCAGAGCAATGCCACTGTGTGAGCAGAAAAAGAGCAAGTGACTCAGCAGAGTACTGTGAGGACCCTTCACTGGGCAGACAACAGAGAACCTGAGGGGTCAGTGGTTCACCTCAGCTCTAGGCAACTGACCACAAAAACTTTCCTCTCTCCAAGTCCACTCCATGGCCCTGAGACTGAGCAGGCCTACCTCACACCACCCAGGCCTCACTCTGGCACATCTTGGGCACTCAGATTGAAGAGCTACAGCCTAGCATGGTGCCTGACCACATGGTGGGCAGGTGGCCGGTGAATGACTGTTTCAAACCCACAACATATTAAGATATAATAGTTATTAAATGAACAGCAATTGACAAAGCACTTTTACATGTCTCTTATTTTCTTATTACAATTTGCTTATTTTTTCCTGTCTAGATCTCGTTTTTGAAGACCTAAGATGATGGGTGCACTTGAACTGGCCCTCAAGAAACCCTGGGATGAGGCACTCTGCCTTCCTGTGCTTCTGTTGCCCCAGCTGCCCAGGCTGGTGTGAAGACAGCATCTGATTATATTACTCTGCCGCCTCGCCAAGAGTATCAAGCCCATTGGTGGGTGAGAAGTATCTGCGGTGGTTAAAGAGTCAGTGGCAGGTATGAAATCTCTAACCCTGCAAGAAGCACGTTCTCCATTCTCTCTGGCCTCTAGGCCCCAGCTCTGCAGTCCTGGCATAAGGTGATGCTCTCTATCCCACAGCCCATGGTGTGACTCTAAAGGCCAATCTCACACATCCAAGATGGCAAGTTCCATGGTTTTTTTTTAGGCTCTCAGCTTAAATGCTTCCCATCAGGAAGCCATTTCTGAAGGAACTGAGGGAGTGATCTGTGCAAACATAACATTTGCAGGAAGAGAATTCCAAACAGAGAATAGCAAGGAGCTATTTATCTGGGTCTGAGTGAGTGGGAGAAAAGGGAAGAGAAAGACATGAGCTTAGAGTGGCCAGAAGCCAGATAATAGGCACTTATAGGGTATGGAAGGACTTTGGATTTTAGTTTATTCTAAGTGTAGTGAGAAATCATTGCTGGATTGTGAGTGGGGAAGTGACTCTCAGGTGGCTCTCATGGCTCTCATGTGGATATAGTCTAGGGGAGGGAGAAAAGGTAAAGAAGAAATTTGCTGGTGGGTTGAATGTGGGGGTTTAAGGGCTGTAGTGATCAATGACAACTTTGAGGTTTTTGGTTTGAGTAACCAGATGAATGGGTAATCTGAATTCTTGGAACCCAGTTGTGACAAGACTACCTCTTAATATCTCTCATTCATTCTTCTCTGTTCCCTCTACTACTGCCTTGTTCATGCTCCCAGGATCTCACCAGGATTTCCGAAGAGGACTCTCATTGCCAGTCAACATAGTTGTTAAAGAATAGGTTTGATGGAACCAGGCAAGGTTGCCCATTGTCTCCATTGCTCTTCAACATCGTAATGGAAGTTTTAGCCATTGCAATCAGGGAGGAAAAGGCGATCAAGGGTGTCCACATAGGGTCAGAAGAGATCAAACTTTCACTCATCGCAGATGATATGATTGTATATCTGGAAAACACCAGGGATTCTACTACAAAACTTTTAGAAGTGATCAAGGAATACAGCAATGTTTCAGGCTACAAAATCAATACCCATAAATCTGTAGCCTTTATATA